>CM074960.1:20359235-20380233 GCA_037577455.1 Pangasius macronema
TTAATGGGCCAGACTTAAAACCCTTCGCAGATGTGTGTGTGTGTGTTTACATGTGTGTTCCTGAGTGGCTGCATGTGTGTGTTTGCGTGTATCCTCTCCTCAGTCTCTCTACATTTAGACAGCTGGTTGTCCACATGTTTTCATGTCTGGACAGCATATCCATTTCTCAGTGATTCGCCCCCGGCAGCAACCTGCCTCCAATTATTCCTGGTTACCAGATACTTAGGTAGATCCAACATGGAGAAGATCAGCACATGGGATTGGAAGGACTAATAAAGAGCTTGGAGATAAGAGTGGATTCCAGATTGCACAAATGTGATCAGTGTGAAGTGTCTGGTGATTGTACTTGATTGTGAGTATCTGTAGATGAGTATTGTAGATACAGCTAGTTCTGGTGTGCTAGCATCCAAAAGGCTGTACCACAAAGCCTTGATTTGGATTCTGCCTCACATGTAATGTGTTTCGGATAAAAGTCACCTCCAGATGAATAAACGAGGCACCTCCAGATGCCTCTGTAGTAAAGTATGCTAGCATCATGGAATATCCTGTTGTGTTTAAGAACGTGCTTACAAGATGTATAGATTGGCTAGGTGGCTAGCTGATCATCGCCCTTTGAAACCTGTAACAGAGGTGGGTGGAAACCAGACACCAAACACAGAACTAAGAAACAAGTCTGCACAAAACAATCAAAAAGACATGGCAATGAGATGAAGGAACCAGATAGAAATAGCTCAGAACAGGTGCACAAATTAGGCACCAGACCAATGACAGGACAGAGGTACATGTCAAAACAAAAACGTGAGAGAAGCATGTGGCGGATTTCCCAGCACGAGTGCTGTTCTCATGTTTTGTTTTGCTCCCCAGAGGGGAGTTGATGGGGAGGTTTAGACATCCTTCCTCTGTCATATGAGAGAAACTAGAGGGAGGCATGTGAGCTTGATGTTAGGTTCATTAGGGTGTTTCCAGAAATCACAGTCATTGTCCATAGTAAGTCCTCAAAGCACAGGCAGATGGTGTTAAACCCTGGAATTCCATAATCATAAAGAGTTAAAACCAGGCAATGAATGAATCCGTGAACAAGAAACACAAGGCTTGGAAATGATCCAAACGTATAAGACTTTGCAAAGACACACTGCAACACAGAGAATATAAATACACAAACTAATTGGTGGGGAAACGACGAACAGGTGAACACAATCAAGGAAACTAAACAAGAACAGGAAGGTGGAGGTGGCTGAAGATAGTGTGCAAAATGAGTGCAAGGTTTGGCAATAATAACTACAGATTCTCAATGACAAGCTTCAACTTTATCAAGTCATGATTTCAGGGATTTCTCCCAATGTTCATCTGGAAAATTTTGTTGAAGGCCAATTTTCCAGGGAATTTAAGAAGCCTCGATCTCAGTTATAAGCGAGGGAGAATATACCGTAATATCGTAAGGGTTTAGATACTGTATAGTCGCTTTAGCATAGAAATAAATTTCAAGGATGTCATCAACTGGACTTTTGGGAGAACTGGGAAGAATGAGGTGTGTGTTTCATATAGAATTTCAGATATAGAGACAGCTGTGCTTTTGGAAGCTGGACGACTGAGAGAATTCAACAACATGCCATCTGTGTTTGTTCACTTTGGCTTTATACTTTATCACTTCATAACCTTTCTGACTTCTGGCACTCGCTCCGAACTTGTTTAACTGTTGCTCTTTCAGATCTTTCGATCAATTAATAGCTTGTATTGTATTTGGCTTCACGTTTCAAGTTGCTTGTGATGCCAAATGAATAAAGGGAGATGCAAATGTCAGAGTGTGGCACATCTAGAGCTTGTTTGATCTGTTTCTAATTCCTAATGTGCATCGTTGTCTGTGACTTTTCTTGTTCATTCCTTTGGGACTCGTGGCCTAAATACTGCCCCAGTTCACATCCAAAATGTAAGACAAAAATGTTGGAGGCGAAGCACGTTAATGAATTTTGGTTGGTGTGAATTGCATGTTGGATGTTATGACACATGTCGGTGAAGTTTTAAAAAACAGCTTAAAAAAAACAGGTAGTTCATGAAAAACTGTAAAATGCATTTGCTCAAGCTTAAAGTTTCTTGTTGAAGTTAAAAATCGATCCTGAAGGACCTTCCTATGAATCTTTATAATCTTCAATGGCGCCCAAGATTGATTTTGAGTGAAATTCTGACTTGATGTTTTTTTTTTTAAGTTTAAACTTTTTAGTTTGAATTTTGTTGTTGTTAACAGATTCCTACATTACCCACATTGCCAACCACCTCACCGCTCCAGGGTTCCTGGTTCCATCCTGAGCTTGGGTTACTGTCTGTGTGTAGTTTCACGTTTTCACTTTTCCTCGGGGTTCTCTGGTTTCCTCCTACCCCTGAAAAACACACCAGTAGGTGGACTGTCTTTGCTAAACTGCATAAGCATGTGAATATATAATATACTTCAAACCCTTTACTGAAATTTGACTAATTGGCGCATAAGTATGGCACAAATAAATAAAGTTTTTAACACATTGTTGAGGATAAAACCAGTGAATATGTGGATGAGAGCATGGACCCGAAGCTAGTAGACTCGTAAACAATACCTGTGTGTTTACTGAGTACAGCTCTTTTCCAAAACACAGTGATGCAACCCAATCATACAGTGGGGTCAAGGACAAGAAAACGGAACAATAGGATTTCCATTGATGTAAGATCACACAAAAAGGGAACATAAAGATGTGGATACATAAAAAAGATAAGGTTGTCCTGTGATAGACTGGCATCCCATGCAAGGCGTATTCCCGCCTCACGTCCAGTATTCCCAGGACAGACTCCGGATCCACAGCAACCCTGACCAGGATAAATCTCTTATTAAAGATGAATGAATGAAAATATATCCCAAATTCCAAAACATGTCTTAAAAATGATTTTCAATCAGTCTGGACAAAAGCTATACTATAGCATTTCTCCTTCACATGTAAATAGTTAACATTTTGATGATTTCAAAAGATCATCATGTGGGGAAAAAAAATGTCCGAATATATCTGTTAAGTGGGATTTTGTGTCCTAAATATACTTGAAGGTGTCTCGTAGAAGTGAAAGTCGAACGACCTTTCCCCCTTTTAAATGTGCAGCCGCAGGGATAGTAATAAACTTTCCACCAATCACAACGCAGCGTCGCCGTGACGTCACGCGAGCAACGCGGAAGCTCCGCCTCGTCGAAAAACATGTTGCCCTTGGTTACGAACTTTCCACCAATCACAGCGAGACAAAGCGACATGGAGGCTCAAGCTGTGCCGAGATTCTGAGGGAAACACTGTAGCAGCACGAAAGAAAAGAAAAGAAAAAAAGAGACAGCTTTAATCATTTCACTCGCGTTCTGTCAGGAAATTGAACCTTTTCAGGATTAGTAAGGCAGAGTAATGACAATGCTGGGCATGTACGTGCCAGACAGGTTCGCTCTGAAGTCCTCCAGAGTCCAGGACGGAGTCGGGCTGTACACTGCGAGACGAGTCAAGAAGGTTTGTTCGCTTTTAGGGGGAAAAAAAACAGACGAAGAAGACAAACTGACAGAAAACTGAGACATTTTTACAGCACACGAGTCTTTCTGTTGCGTTTATTAATGTCATGCCGTCTTCTAATCTCGTCCACACGCCAAGTTATCGCCTTTTCACTTTTCTGAACCGTGAGGTGCCACGTATATAGCGGAGGTAACGTTGGAACCGAGGCTGAGTCTCAAACCGGTCCGTCCTCCCTCCACACGCGCACTATCCAGGCTACAGCATAATGAGCTTCCCACGCGCACCTAGTGCACTAGGCAGCCTGTGTGGCGCGATTTGACAGTCTGTTTGGCTTACTACCTTTATAGGTAGCCTCTATAAGTTCCCTGACACTTTATTTTTATTATTATTATTATTATTATTATTATTATTATTATTATTATTATTTATACAAGTTACACAATGTTTATTTTATTTATTTATTTATTTATTTATTTATTTATTTATTTATCTAAGGAAGAATTAAGAGTACAATTCTTAAAAAATACCACTCAGTCTCATACAGCACTAAATTGTTTAGGGTTTGTTTTAAAGTTTATCCCTCATGTCCCAACGCCAGTACATTGTGAAATTATATTTCAATAAGTCAACACACAATAAAGCTCTGTCCTTTAATTCAGGTCAACTTTAATTAAATTCACTTTGTAGAAAAGGGTCCTGCTTTTTGTTTCTGTATTAAATTAAAGGCAGTGTGTGTAACTCGGAGACTCTGTAACCGTGTGTTTCAGGGAGAGAAGTTCGGCCCGTTCGCAGGCGAGAAGAGGATGCCTGGTGATCTGGACGAGAGCATGGACCCGAGGCTGATGTGGGAGGTAGCTAGACTTGTAAACAGTACATATGTCTTTATTCAATATAGCTTTTCCCCCCAAAACACAACAATACACTATGTAATATAAATACACATGCATACATTAAAAAAATGTCAGGGTTGCCCTGTTATACACTGACATCCCATCTGAGGCGTATTCCTGCACATCCAGAATTCCTGGGAGAGGCTCCGGATCCACAGCAACCCTGAAAAGGATAAAGCGCTTAGTAAAGATGAATGAGATGTCAGCAGAATGAGAGTTCTGGTCTGAAGGTTGTGAGGTCAAAACCCAGGACTGCCAGAGAGACACAGCTGAGCAATTCCCTTAACACTAAACTGCTCACTTATAATGTTAAAGTTATAAAGGGTTAAAGTGCCCGATAAACGAGTAATTTTAAATAAAGCACTAATCAAACTGCACCTAAATAGAGATATGCTGGTTTTCAGATGTGCTTAGTCCAAGCATTTACCTTTATTTGACCTCTTGCTGTGGCAATATGGTAGACACTACAGCTGTAAACGTCAGGTCCCACACGATATGACACAATTTAGATTCTTACTACTATTAAGTTGGCATTAGTTGACACCATTGAATCTGCTACAATGCCATGTAGCTTCCGATCGATATGAAACCAGCTTTGTTCAGAATCTCAGCCAGGCCTGTATGGGCCTAGTGATATGGACCATTTGCGAATGATGACATAGATAAGTACTAATTTAAAAGCATCACGAGTTACAGGCCAATCTCCTTATTAGCCTGTTAAATTATTTACATCAATATCAGTTTAAAAATATTAGTTATTTTTACACATCATAAACAATTCATTCATTTCAGTTGTTGCATTTAAAATCGATACATCGATTCAAATGGTTCGATTGTTACACACCGTAGTGGACACCTAAAAACCATGCTTTTCTGCTTTTTTCACATAAAGCAGCAGTCTGATCTTCTCTTTGGCCTGCAGGCTTCTTATGCGACTGCTCGCTTCACAAACTATTGTGTTTGGTCCTGTGGGATCCCAGTCCCAATGCTCATCAGTGCATATTATGTTGCTTGTTTTTGCTTTGGAGTTTTCTTGGTAGCAATGTTGGCAGTTCTGCAGATAGATACTCTATCATTTACATTTATTCATGTGGCAGAGGGATTGATGCAACGTGACATACAGCTTAGGCAAATTTTAGTCATGGGGCTGTTAAAGGAGCCTTGAGCAGTCCAGTAAAGTTACGCCAGCTGACCAGTAACAGGATCACTGTCGGAAAATTAAAGACAGTCACAAACAACAGCAAGAGATTCATTTTTATCGAGTTTCAGTGGAAACGGCAATGCTAGTGTTTAGCACGTTCGCCTTGGACCTCCAAGGTTGGGGGTTCGATTCCCGCCTCCCCGTGTGCGTGGAGTTTGCATGTTCTCCCCGTGCTTTGGGGGTTTCCTCCCCCAGTCCAAAGACATGCATTGTAGGCTGACTGGCATTTCCAGATTGTCCCTAGTGTGTGAATGTGTGTGCGATTGTGCCCTGCGATGGGTTGGCCTGCCTTGTGCCCTGAGTCTCCTGGGATAGACTCCAGGCTCCCTGTGACCCTGTGTAGCATAAGCGGTACAGAAAATGGATGGATGGATGGATGGATAATTATACTATGCTCATCACATAGGGGGTTCCTTCCTGTAAACCACTAAACCAATTAAACCCCATTTAACTTCAGCCAAAGAAAAAAAAAAGCAACTCCAATAAATGATGTTTGGAAATCATTAAAAACATGGAACAGCATGTTTATTACAAATCCTTTCATTTTTTTTTAATATTTAATGAAGTCTAAGTTCCATTACATCCATAACTCTTTCTCCTACATCATTCAGATTCCAGATGTTTCTCCCGTACTGAAAAGTCAAACCGTCTTAGAGTAGTGAAATTTATTCTGGCAGATCATGATAGAATGTGCCATTCAGTCTGACACACCTAAGAGCCCGTATGTACCATCCACTGATTTTTAATTTCGTTTTTTTTGTTCAAACATAAATGCACATGCTTTGACTAGACTGGATAGCTAAAGCATGAGTACTGAAAAGTGGTTTGGCATGGCGAACTATACCGACGCTGTGCTTTGGTGCAGAAACGCTTGACTGGGCAACTCTGGGCGAGGGGTAATCAGAGCAGGCATGTAGACCATGTTCTCAGCTCATACCGCTCAGCCTACGTCGTCTCCGTAATAACGGCTCTGCCTGCCAAGCAGCACCACGGGCACATAGCACAAACCCCCACCCCACCCCGCCGCGCACTTTTCCCTTCCCCACTTTCGCTCTCCCAATATTTGCCCTGCGAGATTCGGGTTTTATTTTCAGCTCCGTAACATTTTAATTAGAGCCTGCATCAGCCGGGGCCTGGCCGCATTACCGAGGTGATTTATACATCTGTCTATCTGAACGACGGTCTCGGATGCGCGGCGTACAGTACGTTAAATCTTAAATTACAGTGCTGCGTGCGTGTTTGCTCTGATACCCAGCCATGGCATGTAATCTGCTAACCGTACTGCGCTTTTATGTGCTGGAGGGTTTCGGTGCAGCTGTGCAATTAAGAGAGAGCAGCATTACATATTTAAAGAGTGCGAGGAATCATTAGCTGTCATTTCAGCCCAATAAAACTGGCATAGTCTGGCAAAAATAATAATTTGTATCCAAAAACAGAGGCAGGAGAAGAGCTCGTAAGCGTCTCAAAGGCAACTGCAGACTGATGTTACGTAAGATTGCTAAATATCTTAGCGTGTTGCTGTGCTTGGCTTACTATGTGTGGATGCAGCGGGAATGCACGCAAAACTGCAGCCATTTTAGCTAAGGATAAAGCTTAAGAGTTACGCCGTTAAAGGAAAATAATCAGTGACGACATTGTAATAAGACAAAATAAAAATATCATGTCACATTACGGAGAAACTGCAAAGCATGAAAGGAATGGCTTTACCTCAGACTGTTACAAAGCACTGATACTGGAGACTCCTTCCATAAATGTTAAAAAAAAAAACAAATCTCCTCCCAGAAAAGTTTACCAGATCAACAATTAATCTGCTTCTGCGGCATACAAATGCCTGTGAATTATTTGTTACTGTAGAAACAATAATGTATTAATATAACCCTGTGATTTGTCTTGCAGCTGTGACTGCTGTCAGAACGATAACTACTGATTTATAGAAAATTAATTGAGACCTTCTGACCAATCAGATTCGAGAATTGAACAGCGCTGTGCTACTTCAGTGATGTCTTTATCAGTTAAACATTAAGTGATTGGACTTGCGCTTTGGGTGGGAGGGATGATGGTACTGTCTCTGCTGTCAATCAGAACAGCGCTCGGGTAATGGCTTCTCCAGATTCACTCACCTGCGCTGCGATGTAGCAGGAGCAGGAGTTTGAAAAGAGGTAGAGGAGAACCAGCGAGAGAGAAATAGAGAAATTGCAGTAGAGAAATGACGCTGTACCACTCTTTCTTTTCCGATACTGATACTGAAACCTTGAATATGAGCTGACACTGATACCCATCTGATATAGTTTTTTTCTCCTAAACATTTTTCTACTAAGCTAAGTGTTACTAGACTTCTGAACATTTCCAGTTACAAAAGGAAATTTTGTTTTCCAAATCCAATTCCTTTGATAGCTTTGATATTTGTTACAGGATCCGATAGCCAATATGCTTCCTCTGATATCTGATCCACCATTTTTTGCAGGTGTTGGCCCAATACTGATGCTGGATATTGGATCAGTGCCATCTCTAATTGGCAGTGATCAAATTGGGAGAAAATGGGGGAAAATGAACTTTATGCATGTTTTAGCTGAATGTTGCCGTCACTAAGACTCAGGCAAAGATGGCTTAGTAACGTCTGGTTTATTTCTTTGAATACAATCAATTTTTTTTACCCTTTTCCTTTTTTATAAAAAAGTTGAGAATCATTGCGGCAAACAACTATCTTGAAAATGTTCATCAAATAACTCTGGCAGAGAGAATTTTGGTTTCATTGTTATTTTTTGGATTGCTACACGATGCAGTTTTGAATTTACTGTACAACTATGACTCCACTGGTTGTTAACTGGCTCTCAATGATTGGTCTGGTTCTTATGCTTCAGTGAAACATGGTCAGTGTTCTAGATTTGCTGACGATACCTACTCATAAAAGTGTATTGTAGTATATCACATCATCCTAAGTGCTGTTGTGAGCAATGTGAGAACAATGCCAGGGATAGAAACTTGGTCATGACATGTTTATCCAGCACAGAAACATCAGGTGAACAAAAGGATGATGTAAGAGTTGTGTATTGGATCAGTTTTCTAGACAATAGCAAAATGCCACCGGTTGCAGTATTGGGCCAGACATTTTGTTTCTCTGGGGACAAAACATTTTGCCTGAAGGATTCTGTCCATTTTGCATATGTAAGAAGCGGTCCTGTTTCTCACCCTTTTAAGGAACAAATAATTGTTGCTTCATGTTTGACCTTAAAAATATGGAGCTTTGCACATTCTGACTCATTTCACCATCATTCCCTTTTTTTAAGCCAATGGTGCTTGGTTATGTAAGGAGTAAAACACAACGAGGCGTGCTCTTACAGGAAAATATAGTCACTGCGTGCTTAGGTAAGGAGGCCATTAGTCAGAGAAGCAACCAAGAAGCTAAGAGTTTGAGCAATCCGTAGCTCAGATGGTGGAAGATGTTCACAGGACAACCATAGCCTGGATAGTCCACAAACCTGAACTTTATGGAAGCGTGTTGAGAACAAAGCCATTAGCCATTTGGAATTTGCCAAAAGGCATGTTGGAAACTCAGCTTGGTTGACTGGTCCGATGAGACCAAAGTAGAACTTTTGGGACTTGGTGTTAAGCACTACATTAGTCAGAAACCAAACACTGCTCAACACGCTGAGAACACCATCCCTACCATGAAGCATGGTGGTGGGAGCATCATGTTGTAGGGATGTGGGGAAACTAATCAGGGTTGAGGATAAGGATGGATGATTGCCAAATACAGGTCAATCCTAAAGGAAATCTTCAGTTCTGTTCCAATCTTCAGGAGACTTGAGAATAGGGTGGAGGTTCACCTTCCACCTGGACAACAACCATAAACCATAAGTGGTTCAAAACCAAGAATCTGAATGTGTTAGAATGGTGGATTCAAAATGCAGGCTGTTTGCTGAGATAGTCCTCACTGCAGAACTAAAAGTCCAATGGGTGGAGCCGGACCTGATCCAACTCGTCCTACAAGGACAACCCTAACCCTTAACCCTAAACCATTCCATGCTGTACAACAACAAACACACGTATCCAGCCTGAAACACACTGAAGGGGTCTCCACACCCTGGACTTTCAGTTCAACTCCACCCAGGCAGGAGGAGATGGATGAGGTCCGACTCCACCCCCTAAACTTTTGGTTCTGTGTTCACATGTTTCTGAACAGAATCACTGACCACGCTACATGTCATTACCTTCTCAGTTCCTCCTGTGCAGATTAAAGACAGGAATCTTACTCACACTGACATGTTCTCTAAGCTTTCGCTGTGTGTATGTTTTTGTCGCTGCAGGTTCGAGGGAACAGAGGTGACGTGCTGTACATACTGGATGCCAGCAACCCTCGACATGCTAACTGGCTGCGCTTCGTGCACCAGGCACCGTCTCAGGAGCAGAAGAACCTGGCTGCCATCCAGGTACCAGAGCGTAGTCATCGTCTCGGCTCAAAACACTGGTCAATCTCTCCATGTCAATCAACCTCAATGTATATGTAGATACACACATATACATATAGTACGTTTGGGTTTGTATTAGTGTGTGTTAGTGTTTTGTTTCAGATTTGTTTCAGCAGAAGGGTGAAAGGTTCCTGAGAAACTACAAACAGACAGAGACACTGTGGAACAGGCAAAATAGAGTCAAGACAACGAGAGAGTGTGTTTATGTTATGTCTATTGTAGCAGTGCGATGGTGCTGTATGTGTGGGTGTGTTTGTGTGTGTGTGTGTGTGTGTGTGTGTGTGTGTATGTATGTATGTGTGTGGTGACGCTTTGAAGGTGGCTCAGATAAGAATGTGTAATGACGCTTGGCCCAAGATAAGGAAAAACAACAGACACACACACACACACACACACGCATGCGCACACACACGCAGATATACACAAAGTCAGCCACTGCCGTTTCATCTCTCTGTATCATGCGCTCTGTCTTCCTCCCTCTTTATTTTCTCCTTCATCTTTGTCATCTGTCTAAATTAAATAGTTCACAGCACGCACACACACACACACACACACACACACACACACACACGCTGTTCTTACTACTCACTAAAACACATTTTCCTGTAAAATCCAGTCATTATTTATTTAAGGTGATTAATGTCTAATGTTCCTCTGTATGAAAATTAATATGTTACCCCGTTCATCCATCTGCAGTAACCGCTACCAGTAATCATGGTCGGGGTTGCGCAGGATCAGGAGTGTATCTTGATACACACACATTTGCAGCTAAGGCAGATTTCCATAGCCAATATATACGATAAGGACATGTATGTTTCTGTGTTTAATGAAAGAAAAACGAGAGCTCACGGTCTCTGTTTGACCCCTGACAAGAGGAAGGTTTGATAACAGCAAATTTAGGGTTTTCCAGTGTTTGACCTGTGACCTTAATCAGGAAGAGTGGATAAACTGTTTTCCTTCTGTCGCCCCTCCATCTCTCACGATGTGTGTGTGTGTGTGTGTGTGTGTGTGTGTGCATGTCTTTTATTAGCAGTTTGATTAGCTATTACTCATCTTGTCATTCTGTCTGCACAGCATCACTCCATGTATGACAAGCATAACCCGAATCACAAAAACACATGCCTGAGATATTTATTATAATTAGGGTCTCACTTCAGTCTTCTCTCTCTGTGTGTGTGTGTGTGTGTGTGTGTGTGTGTGTGTGTGTGTGTGTGTGTGTGTGTGTGTGTAATTATGTTCAGTACGAACAGTATGGTTAGTTGTTTAGCGGTTGGAATGAGGTACTGCCTCCTTCGCTGGCTGTTTAAACCGTATATAAAAGTCTGACCTGAGCATTACCGCTGAAACTCTCCTTTCAGTTAAATATAAATTTCTCCGTCGGAAGGAACTCTTCTGGAAGGGACGCTGTCTGAAATACAAACTCGTCACATCACTTTCTTACCTTAGTGTACCGTGACACGAGGGTTTGTGTTGTGTAATAGGATGGGGAGAACATCTTTTACCTTGCCGTCGATGACATAGAGACAGATACGGAGCTCCTCATTGGCTACCTGGACAGTGACATGGAGGAGGAAGAGGAGGACGAGATCGTTAAAGACGAAGAAGAGGACAGCAAAGAAGCCAAAAGTGTCAGCACCCAACCAGGTTTGTGTTGCTTGTAGCTCCAGCGCAACATAGAGTGAAATTAAATTTAGTGAAGACAAAGACAAAGCAGCACCTCTTCTGTTGCTGTCTCTCTTCGGTTAAAAAATACTTTTTAAAGATTTGCCTTAAATTATGTTCTTTAGAGCACTGGTTCATAAAGTGAGGTCGGGGGACCTCCAGGGGGCAGAGCCAAGTGGTTTTTAGAGTGGTGGAAATCACAATCACTAAGTTCTTATAGTTATTATCTGGTTTTGCTGGTCATTTATGGCTCCAATAAATAACCAGACAGTACTGCACACTTTTACAAAACCTTTCAGTAATATTTTTAATATATTTATATCTTCATAAAGTACATCTGTGATGAAAGGGTCTGAGGGATCCTTGCTGTTTTAAAGGTTTTAGAATTTGTGTGTGTGTGTAGAACTTGCTCTAGACTAATCAGTACGTATATTTGTGTGTGTGTGTGTGTAGAACTTGCTCTAGACTACTCAGTACGTATATTTGTGTGTGTATAGAGTCGGCGATAAAGCAGGAAGATCACCCGTGTCTGCTGTGTGAGAGCAGTTTCCCCAGTGAGGAGGTTCTGGCTGAACACCTGCAGAGTTTACACCAGAGAGCCAGCGCCGAGGACAAAGAGTTCAAGTGCCGCAACTGTGGCAAAGAGTTCCCCGTTAAACAGGCACTGCAGCGCCAGTCAGTCCACACACACACACACACACACACACACACACACACCATTTAGGATCAGCTGACACAACAATGTTTTTAGATTTGCACTATTCACTCAATCTCAATATATTTCTAGTAATTTGAGATTGCTTATATTGAGTGATTTCGAAGAGTGTGTGTGTGTGTGTGTGTGTGTGTGTGTGTGTGTGTGTGTGTGTGTTTTATAGCGTTCTCCACTGCACTGAGAGTTCTGCTTCAGCTGGAGATGCTTCCCGAGTTCACCAGTGTGCGCTCTGTCACTGCTCCTTCAGCTCTGAGTCCAGGTACTGCACACACACACACACACACACACACACACACACACACACACACACACACACACAAAAGGAATTACTGTCTTTTACTTTTTTTTAGTTAAACAAATGAGTGCTTGTGTGTAGTTTTGAACAGCACAAGGAAGCCTGTAAAGGAGAAGCCAGGTTTATCTGTAAGGCCGAGAGCTGCGGGAAGAGATTCAAGAGCAAAGACGCGCTAAAGAAGCACAAAAGCAACGTTCACACAGGTGCAACACACACACACACACACACACACACACACACACACACACACACATTCACGTGCACCATTTACAGTTTAGTTTTAACATTTTTTTAACAGATTTTTCTTAAACACAAGCATTTACATTTAATCCCAAAAAGAAATCAGGGATGGAAAAAAAATCATGTTGCATTTTTTTTTTGTAAAAAACATAAACGCAAGAGACAATAAAAGATAAATACAAGGATACCTGAAAAGAAGATGGAGAGCATTGAAAGAAATGTAATAAGAATCTAGTATATAAGAGTCCTAGTTGTAAAATTATCACTGCAATTTTGGTTTAATTGAACAAAATGCTTTCCTCTCTTATTATTCAACAGCTTAGAGAATAGCACTTGATCCAGCACATTGTATTATCGTGTTGTTGTTTTTTTGTGTGTGAGATACTAAATCGAGGTCATGAAATCAGTAGTAATGTGTGCATTCAGTATTTTGCATTTAATAAAATAATGCCAGTGTTTTTGTTGGCGCAGCTTCTGGTGAAAACTTTATGGTTTCGCAGGTGACTCGTAAGGACACACACGCACCACTCTTTCAGAATATTTTATTTCTCAGCTGACAGAACAATGCTACGTCGTCAATTTTAAAATTTATGTACAGCACCTTTAATGACAAAAAAGTATCTTTGTGAAATGAGATGCCTCTTTTTCCTGGGCCAATCTAGTCAATCCCTCTATTCTTTTCTTTCCAAGTTGGAGTTCTCTCCTTCTTCTCATATATCTGTTTAAATGGAGAAACAGAGCCATTTCGAACGCTGACTTCAATCAACACGTTACCTGATATCGCGATTTTGAATATTTTTCTAAAATGTAAACAAACTGCGGAACCAATTTAAACAAATCTCTTAGGTGGATTAATATCTGTGAGTATCTTTGGATCTAGCGAGGACCACACACAAACACACACACACACACACACACACACACACACACACACACACACGCATGTATGTGTTTGGATCCTGGATCCACTTTAAAAGCAGGTAGGAGTCAAATAAATAAAAACACATTGTTATCGAAGACGCTGGCTCTTTAGCTCAGGAAAAAACAGCTGCCGATCGACCTTTGACCTTTGCTCAACGTTCTCTGTCTTTCGGCTGACCTAGCCGGCCTCGTTTGATTAATTAGGCAACCTTTCTGTTATTGTAACGTCATTCCAGCCGGCCGTGCTACCGTCTGTCTTGGAGAATCATCCTTTCACCTTGCCGCTGATTCATTTTGCGTGTGTGTGTGTGTGTGTGTCTGTGTGTGTGTGTGTGTGTGCGCACGTGTGTGTGTGTGTTTTCTCTGCAGGCAGCACTCGGAGGAAGCTCATATGCACCATCTGCAATAGAAAATGCTCGTCTTCAGTCAACCTGCAGGAGCACCGCAAGGTCAGCCACGTCTCCTCCCCCTCCTCTCCCGTCTCTGTCTTCATCTCTTCTTCTGTTCCCTCTATCACTTCTCTCCACTTCCTGCGCTCATCTCTCTGCCCGGCTCTTCATCCGTCTTAATCCTCACTCCATCCATCCATCTATCTCTCTTGTGTTTTTTTTTTTCTTGCGAGTCTCCCGTTCTTCTTTTCCTTTGTCAGCCTCATGATTCTCAATGGCTCATGTTCCAGCTTTCCAAATATATTCATCCCTCGCAGCATTTCTCCCAGACTTTCACATCAGCCGTCTCCCCGTCCTCTCTGTAGGAGGCGAGGTTTATGTTGACGCTTGAACATTTTTACACCAGTGTGAGCGCAGAAGAAAAGGTCGTCTTCTGTTTCACTGACTCGTCCCTAAGGCTCTCGTGAAATCTAAGAGTTGGAGAGAGCGGAGTATCAGCAGTTAGCTCTGGCGTCAGGCTTCCTCCCAGCGAAAAGCCACTGAAAACTCCAGCCTAATACTAAACACAGTGCAGTTTAGAATAAAGCCCAAGACTAGAGTCCGGAGTCTGACACATTTCTGCAAGGATTCGATTTAAAACAGAAAGCAGGATCTTAATAGATGAAGTATCTCAGGCTAAATTTGTAATAGTCGTTTTTTCGTAATTGGTATTAATGCACTAGCTAACTAGCTCTCTCTGTGTTGTTATATTTGCTGTCAATTTTTAGCCTGCATCACTCTCTTTAGCTAGAGATGAAGTGAGGGCTAAATCCCTCCTGGCTCCACTATCAGGAGGAGGTAGTTGAATGGCATTGTAGGTCATGTAGGAAATCTTTAAAAGCCATCAAAGTCAAAACATGCCAAAAAAACGTCAACTCGGAATTCATTACACAATAAATCTTCAATCAACATTGCAGATCACATGTTAATTATAAAGATATATATATATATAGGATTTTTTCCTTTAACTGAAAATGATAGACATGCCATTATTTATATCTGGCACAGTGAAAGATTAATATTAGCTGACAAAGATATTAGATGTTAGCTAGCAACTGCTGTAATGAAATACAATCTTGACTCATTTCTTCATTTGCCGTCTTCTGAACCAAAAACCCCTACCACAAGGTCCGTCTATAAACGCCCCTGTGCTTCTCAGGACAGATTCGCTCCCCTTTACGGCCATCCCGATTCCACCAACCACCGAATGACTTTGCCACATGCTTGCTGCGCCGAAACAGATGTGGTTGTGGCTTAGCTGTTTGTCTTCGCCTCTCCGCTTCCATAGCTCACCCTAAATGACCAGGTCCTGTCTGGAGCTTTAGGACCCAGGGGAGAATTACCGCCCTCTGATCTTTGTCACATCATTGTGGGCGACATGGACGTAACTCAGCTATTAGATATTAGTGTCGCTCCAGCTTGGAAACATTCTGTAAGATAAGAAATGTGGCTTTTGGAAAAAGAAAGGCATCTTCACCCTAATGAGTATTTTGTTAATTACTTAATTGTGAGGACAAAATTCTCAAAATCTGTTACAAAGCGCTGACACTAGAGACTCCTTCCAAAATATGTTATATAAGCATCTCCTTACAGAAAACGTCAATAATTATTAGCAGAATGTGAACAGTCAGATTAGAATCAAGCGTGAGACAGCACTCAGAGCTCTAATCAGCATTGTATCTTACATGCGCTACATCACATTTGTTGTTTTAAGGCTGTAAACCGTTTCACAGTTGTAGAGGAATAAAAATAATTCCTCTTCATGAGAGCTTGAGCTTATTGCACGTTGCGAGATGCAGTCGCTTAGCCAGTTAAAGATGGGACACAAGTGCGCTTTATTACACTGATTACGTTTAACTTAAGCAAAAGATCATTTTAAGATTCATCCGAATTATCTGTCTTATTGGAATTTAATCAAAAGCTACTAAATTTTGTAAGTCTACAAATCCTTATTTCATTCTCTGCGACTTTAGCAGCCTTTGTTTGGTACTCTGTTTGTACTAATTATGAACATGAGTTACGAGTTAAACTTGAGTGGCTCTCAGACGCAGGTCTTTACACTCCTCCGATGGGTTTAGTGCGAGGAGATTAGAAAAGCGCAGACTTTCCAGCACACTCAATCAGAATATTAAACAAGACAGGCTAATGTTTAACTCCATCCACATCCAAAGCCATTTATTTTCAGGATTTAGCACAAAGACGTTGTTTTATCATTGCTGCTAAGAGGCTAAATGTGCTTTTGTTGCTCCACAGAAAGATATGAGGCTCAGTGTTCTAGCATGTAAATGACATCATTTGTGAATCCACTTCACCGTTATCTCCCGGAGTGAAGATTATTAAGTGACATGAAAGCTGATGAGGTTTTGACACATTTCTTGTCAAAGGCTGCTGTAGAATTGTGGATTTTGTGTGCGCGAAATCCTCATTGATGAAAAGGACAGATGGGAGGAAGAGTGTTAGAAAATATTGGATTTTATTGTTTTTTTTGAGTTACAGACTCTAATAACTCACTTTAAAAAAAGAGACAAAAGCCTTTATTTGATTCGAACTTTAAATGTGCCAAGAGTTAGCAAGCTGAAACACATCATCATTATACAAATATTATTGTCCTCTGAATGTATTTTCTGAGTCTCGAGGGACTTCGACTGACTCTGAAAGCCATCAATAATTTCATTGTCCAGTTAAAGCATCTGTTTATCTTGAACTTGCTTGCTTTCTACTACTGAGAAAATGTCACCTTAGTACAGAATATAACTATCATATTTATCCATCGTATGAATTTGTGTGGTCCGTTCCTTGGAAGACGTGTCGAAATCCTTCAGCGGAGACATGTTGCAGACTTTATCGGGTGTTATTGTATCGGGTGGGGTAGCTGTTTGAACCCTGAAGTTTCATTATTTTTCCGGCTGTGGAAAAGTGGCTGAGTGTGGCTCGGAGACGCTTTTAAAACACCTCCGTGTCCTCCTCAGACAGTTGATCTGAGGACGTTGTCAAGGTGGTACACTGCTGAATGTTACCCGAGGGGAGCTCAAAAACAACCAAGCCTGCAATTAAAATGCCTCGTACATGCTCCAGGAATTACAGAGTCAGTTTCGACTCCAGCACTGATGTGTGTTTTGGCAGTGTGAAATTGTTCTGTCAGGTCTTTAGGTGCTGGAATATTCTATGCGTAAGATGTTGTGGACACTTTTAGCACCACAGTTGTTTGGAGTGCATATACTGTATGTCCCAGTATGCACAGCGAGAACTTTTTTTCCCCCATTTTCTCCGTAATTTGGTCTTGCCAAGTCCCACCCACTAGCTAACGATTCCCTATGACTAACGGTGGAGGGTGGGGCAAACGTGCTTACTCCGAGACACGTGAAGCCAACCTCCATATCTTTTCAAACTGCTGCACTAACACACTCGGGGAAATCGCTATCCGCCCACTTCCGCATACAGGAGCTCACAGACGCCCATGAGAAGGAGAAATTTATAAATTTGTAAGTTTAAAATTTATATCCTGAATTTATATATTTCTCTGAAGCTGCTTTGTGACAATGGCAATTGTTAAAAGCGCTATATAAATAAAATTGAATCGAATTGAATAGATTTCTCTACTGAAATCAAAATGGTCCTGATGCTTATACTGATGGACTTTCCAACACACTTAGCACTGCATGAGACTATACTATACAGTTGCAGAACAGTAATGATTTATATTCTCACCATGTGGTTTCACCCAGAAAAGGTTCCTCTCAAGGATTCTTCCTCATGATGTCTCAGGGAGTTTTTCCTTGCCACCATCACCTGTGCATTAGGCATAAATCTAAATATATATCTGTGTCTGGATATCTGTAAATCTGCTTTGTGACAGGGTCCATTGTTGATAGCACGACATAAATAAAATAAAATTGAATTGAATTGATTGGCTTATGTCACAGTTTGAAAAGTTGCAGAGGAAAAAAATTATGTATTCGGAAATACCCTGCGTGTAGATTAGCGCGTATGTGAGTGAATAAATGACGTCCTTGATTTATATTCCACCTTCAGATCCATGAGATATTCGACTGTCCTGCGTGCGACAAGAAGTTCATCTCAACCAATCAGCTGAAGCGCCATATGATCACACATTCAGGTATGTTCAAACAAAAAGGAGAGGAACTAGGAAACCATCTACACCACTGCCTCTCTACATTCTGTAGAAATGTGTGTGTGTGTGTGTGTGTGTGTGTGTGTGTGTGTTTGGCCACCAGAGAAACGACCCTACACCTGTGAGATCTGCAACCGCAGTTTCAAGCGCTTGGACCAGGTGACAGCTCATAAAATCATCCACAGCGAAGACAAACCGTACAAGTGCAAGCTGTGCTGGAAAGAATTCGCTCACCGCAATGTCTACAAGAACCACAAGAAGGTGTGTGTGTGTGTGTGTGTGTGTGTCCAGGGTGACCATCCAGGATGAATTCCCTCCTTGCACCCAGAATTCTCTGGATAAGCTCCGGCTCCACCCTGACCCTGACCAGGATAAAGAGCTTACTGAAGATGATGAATGAATGAATCACTAAGTGTGACAATATTATTACAGAATCGCCTGAGCATAATTAGTTGAGCTGATTGGGATTACTCGATAGATTCCATATCGTCACAGTACTGTGGAAAGGTCTTGGTACCCTACATGTCTATCTTTTTGTTTAGCATATTAGCATATCAGTAGAATTCAGTTTTTTTAGACATTTCTGATAAAAACCTCATCAAGGCTGTTTGAGACAGAACTCCAAGAAGCCTAGAACAAAACATAAAATTCAGCATGACATATTGTGGCTACATCAAACTGTCAGACAGTGGCATTGGATTTAATGCTGCTCCTCGCTGGAGCCGATATCACGCAAGACAAGTGCTCAGATTCAGGCTGAGGAAGAGATGCTGAAACAAATGAAAGATGAGAGAAGAAGAAAGATGGAGGCAGTACAACCAGACAGACAGATTGTTGGTGAAATAAGGAGCCGTAAGCCTCTTATCTTAATGGAGATCATCAGTCCAATCAGCTACTGTGGAGCCCAAGCCAAAGCCGCAGCCAAGCCCTGACCCCTGCTGAGCCCTAATGACCTTCGACCTTTACTCCTGCGGATAGTGTCAACCCCAAAACCGCACACAGCTCAGAGTTCACAGAAAGAGAGAGAGAGAGGGAGAGAGGGAGATGTCTGTTAATCTATTAGCAGTGCAATTATTATTATTAGGGGTCCAAGCACTTGAAATAACTTTTATAGTACATCGTTATGACTGTGGTATTAGTAGTTGTCTTCTGATTCTCTCTTTTTTTATAATCTCTCTCTCACATTCTTTCTCTCCTTCTCTCTCTCTGTTCCTTCAGACACACTCAGAGGAGAGGCCATTTCAGTGTGAGGAGTGTAAGGCTCTGTTCCGGACACCATTCTCCCTCCAGCGGCATCTCCTCATCCACAACAGTGAGATACGCATCATCATACTGTGTGTTCGTGTGTTCTCAGAGCATCACTGCTTCGGTTTGCCCTCTCAACAAGTCGGCACATTTAGTTTTCATGCTAACGTCAGCTTTCACTCGCTCCCATCAGCAGGATAATGAATGTTATTTGGTTTGATAATGTAAGCACTAGACACCATCACTAAACACATATCACATGCTAATACAGAACAGTGCTGATGTAATCCAACACTCACTTGAGTGCTAATGGATCAGTCAAGTGCTAACGTCACAGATTCAACATAGGGCGTCTTTAAACTGCAGGAACCTTTCCAGAAACTCCTGACCTGCTTCAGGAACTACATAGCACAGAGCCATAACAAATCTATTGTTGTTGTTTGTATTGCTAGGTGTCTCATTGTAACTAAGTACCTGTGTTGAACTTCTTACCCTTCTTTACTTAACGGTAGTGCTATAAACATTAAAGACCGTTTGTTGGTCAAAGGCCATCGTCACTTGAGTTAGACAGTTGCCATTTTGAACAAAACACACTATGGCTGTGTTGTAAATTACATACTACCATACCAGGTACAATATCAAAAAAGTACACTACAAGTAAGAGTGATAGAGTGTGCTTTGACACATAGCATAGCTAGCTAAAATCTCACTGGCAGTACAGCAAAGCGATCTTCAGTAGCAATGTAGCGGTTGTCTGGCAACAATTCTTTCTCTTTTCAAATGTATGCAGCAATATCACAGTTTTATCATACAATTTAATGTTTTGGGTTCAGATTTTATTAATTTGACCAGCTGTGATATTTCTTGTTACTGATATTTACCTTGGAATGCATTTCATATGTTTGAATCCCAAGAAAATCCTGCTTTAAGGCCTAATGTAACTAACGGCTGTATGTAACTTCCAAATGGCTTCCTATTTGCTGTTAATGCTCACTACATAGGGTGTAGCAAGGTTAACAATGTGGCTAGCTAGCATATATTTGTTAAGTCTTTTATACAGACAGCGATAAGATACAGCGATAGTGGAAACATGATGATATCCACATTTACCTCAGATATGTTAGTAAATTATTAAGAAATGACTTTGTATAACTAAACTCACACTGTAATTACATTTAGCATTGACTGCTAAAGGTACAGTGATAGTGGAAACGAGATGAAATGATCAGAAATATCAACATTTACCTCAGATATGTTTGTAAATTATTAAGAAAATACTTTTTATGATGAAAATCAC
>CM074960.1:20381874-20395330 GCA_037577455.1 Pangasius macronema
TCTTCAAACTCCACTTTGTCTTCCATTTAAGTCATAAGTTGTGTGTGTGTGTGTGTGTGTGTGTGTGTGTGTGTGTGTGTGTGTGAGAGAGTGAGGGGAGCCGCCAGGATGGAGCTGCCCTCTGCTCCCCCCCAGTCTCGACCGATGACACAGAGATTATAGAGCCACAGGCATTTCCTGCTGTCCTCCCGGGGGCTGATGGCTGTGCCCCCCCGGCCCTGCAGGACTCCGCCTGCGATGGCCTTCTCCATCACACACACACACACACACACACACACACACACACTGTGTCTCCCTCCCTCCTACCCTTTCTTGATACTCATAAAGTACTGATATCGTTTCTAGACACGAGAGACTCACACAGTGTGTGTGTGTGCATCATTTCCACACACACACACACACACACACACACACCTGACTGTGAGAAAATACAACAACCTGGTGTTTTTTTTCCCTAAAAAAATGAATGAAACGTTTTTAACACCTTTAACAAGTTCATCTGACTGACTGGGGTTAGTCGCTTTATCTATACCTGCAACGCTTGGATAGGTTTTAATAAGAAAGCATGAACATCTGAGCATTGTCCAAGACGTAACCATGACAACAGTTATATAGTGGCGTGTAGTATGTAGAGATGAGGAACAAGAGCGTTAGTCTTATTAAAAGACGTTCGATTTTTTTTTTTTTCAGGATTTTCAGTAATGTCTATAAAGCTTATGTTTTTAAATGCTGATAAGTTGCTTTTAAATATATACTGCCAGAAATATCTAGATATCTTTCTTCAACTGGAAAATATGGCATATATTTTAGTGGTAAAGGTTTAAAAATACATGCTGTTACTTGGCTATTATATTACACAGCGTAAATTCCCGGGGACCATGTGGGGCCAAGTCACCGCACTCATTGACGGACTCGCTAAGGGAAATCAGAAGGACTTTAGTTAACTGGATCCTTGATGAAGAAAACGTTTCTTTTAAAAAGCGATGAATGACACAAATAGCCGAGACCCTGCGCAACAGTAATAAGTGATTCAAGATGCTTTTTTATTTCTGTGCGCAAAAATGTCCCGCTGCACGATTCGGCCCATTTGGAGTCTGGTCCAAACCCTAAAGAGCGTGATGAATGTAGGAAACCCTTTCACATTGAGCAGATTGCGAGGCGGCATTTCTTTCTGTGGTAGCGGTTAAGAGGCCGTGCCAGTAACCAGAAGGTTGTGAGGTCAAATCTCAAGAGTCCTCGAACTAGAATTTTAACTTTCAGCTTGCAAATTACGACAATTTGAGTTGTATGAAAAGACAAATTAGGGTTAGGGCTGGGTTAGGGATTGTGTACTAATTTCTCAAGAGCTAAATGTGGCCGCAGTTAGATAAAAACTTCTGCCAAATAATGAAATATACATATTTTTTGTTGAAAGTTGTATTGTATTGTCTTAAGTCTTATTTAAAACTGGCCATATTTGCCTTTTCATATCATGCTCAATGCAGTTATAGGCTATTCCTAGAAGCACTATATGGGGAAATGAGCCAGGCTCTGGAATAGTATTTGCTGCGTTTTTTTTTATTGTTTGTAACCCAAAGCAGAGTTTTAGCAGACACACAGACGTGTTTTTTTCCACCGTCCATATTTTTGTGGAACGTTTCCATTATATTGTGGTGTTCTATAAAATTGAAGCGAGGGGGAAGCAGGCTTTCGAAAGGGAGCCTTTAAGTCACTGTGGCTTCATGAAAGAATTGCACGGACCCTTTCCTTCAGTCTTACCCCATTTTTCTTTCTCGTTTCTTCCTCCCCGCCCTTCACCATAGACATGAGTGCAGACGCCCGTGTCCTTCAGCGTGAAAAAATAGCTCGGGGAGAATAATAGAACAATTTCCAAAGCTAGACAGACACTTTGGGCAGCAAAGTGGCTTCCACAAAGCTGTCGGGACACAGAAATGGCAAATGGCGGAAGAAGCTTTCACGAGCAGGACAAAAGCAGCCTCGCGCCCTTTGTGCGGGAAGGAGAGGAAATTGCTCCGTCTCATGTCTCATCTGTTCTTTCCGTCCAGGTGAGAGGACGTTCAAGTGCGACCAGTGCGACGCCACATTTAAGCGCAAGGACACGCTGAACGTGCACATACAGGTGGTACATGATGGACATAAGAAGTACAAGTGTGACCTGTGCGAGAAAGCCTTCGTCACTCCCTCCGTGCTCAAGAGTCACAAGAAGGTACCGTGTGTCCCAAATCTGTGAATTACTTGCAGGCTTCATAGGGACTTTCAATGCATTTTAGCATATTGCATAAAATGATACGAACAGCTTATACCAGTGGACTTGGTCTCTAAGAGAAAACAGACTAGAATATGGTGTCGGGACAACTTAAGAAGTAAGACTAACCAGTCTACCACAACTCATCGAAGGACATTGTCGTCGTCGACGTCCAGCCTGTTTATATTATTGCACTTGTTTTAATACCTTATTGTTTCTATAGTAACAGCTCATTTGCAGGGAATTGTATGGCAGACATGCAACATAATCCAAGTCCGATTTTAAATGCTGTTATTTAACACGTGCATCGTCCAGCATCTTTGGCTCAATGATGACTTTTGAGTACAATTTGCAGAAGTGCTATTCACCACTGACAGAGTGTATGGTGACATAATTTATCCCGATGTGGACAGTACTGATACTGATAGTATATAGTCGCGTTGCTCAGCCCTGGTTTACCCCTAAGCCTGTAAACTTTTACATGTATATTATGTCTTTGTGAAAAATTTTCTTGTTTTATACCTTTTTTTAACACTGTAAATGTTTCTGTTAAACTCAACCGTCCTGTGCATTCATTGGCCAGTAAACCTGCCAATCAGAGCTCAGCATTACTCCAGCACAGAGGGTTTATTTCTCCTGCTCTCGAAGCACCGGATGGTATTCGTTTGATTTTTGTCAGGAACGTTTCGGATTTTTATCTTAGTCTAGAACAACTGTCATTTTTTTTCATTTAAGCCGGTGTTTAATATTCCCTCTCACACTGAGTGAGTTCTGACAGCAGGTCCGTTAGTCGGGATTCCTGTCGTCTCCTGTCAGACCAAAAGGCACCGGTTCATCAGCGCCGTAGAGCTTTCAAAGCCTCAGAGCCAACGTAGAGATTAAAAGTACCGAGCTCTGACAGCTTGTGATCAGATTTGAGAACAGATGGAAATGAATCTCTTGGAAGATTTGAAGGGAATTCTGGGTAGAAGCTAGAGCTGATTGGGTCAGCCGTCAGTTTGTCCGCTCCTGTAAAATAAAAATGAATTAGAAGAAGCTGTAAAAAGAAAGGAATTGCTTATGAAGCAAGTCAACAGTTACGTATAACTGAGGTTTATTCATCCGTATGTAATGTATGATTTTGGGATATGTAGTGTTGAGTGCAAAAGTTTGCGCACCCTAAAGGCAACATGACTCCAAATTGCACAATACAGATTAGAGTTTACATTTTAGTACGTTACATGTTCTACTCAAGCTATGGAGGGGGTATACTGTTATAAGCAACACACACACATACACACACAGACACACACACACACACACACCTTTTCCTTATACGTCTCTCGTTTCTCTCTTTCTGTCACTCATAAAGTCAGAGTATGAATGGTCAGTTTGAGAATTCACTAGTCATTAAGTCCTTCTCCGTCCATCATACCCCCAGTAAAACCATCTCAAGCACCTCACACACACTCATGTGCAGACCCAAACACACACGTCTAGCAGATTGCTCTGTGTACACTCTGCTGAAGTGTTGTTTATGACACAGAGAGAAGCCGAGCCTTTTAGCCCGACTACTCCAAACTGTTAATAACACACACATACACACTCTCACTGCCAAGCTTACCGTGTGTGGGTGTGATCTCTTAATAACAGACACGGCGCAGTCTCACACACACACACACACACTACATGTTTTCCCGATGACAGCAATGAGACACCAATGAGAAACAGAGATTACAGAAGACCATGTTGTCGGATAAATAAGAGAGAGAAGGAAACCGTATTAAGTGGCTTAGATTCAAGGACGAAGGTATTCAGGGGGAGTGAACGAAGGATGTGTGGGAGAGAGAAAATGGAAACAAGGAAGAGGGGACAAGGAGTAGGAACGGAACTGTGTGGATAAGTGGAGGAAGAGAGAAGCAACGGTGAACCAATCATACAGTTATTAGTTCGACTATGGGGCACGTAAAAGCTGCGTAGTCTACGTCATGCACACTCCAGTTTCTAGAAGCCATTAGCTGTGTCCAGGTCAGCTCAGATGTTCCTCTTGTTTCTGTTTTTATCTGATAGACTCACACCGGAGAGAAGGAGAAGATCTGTCCGTACTGTGGGCAGAAGTTCGCCAGCAACGGGACCCTGAGAGTGCACATTCGCAGCCATACAGGTCAGCACACACACACACAAACACGTAGAGTGTCTATGTAGAGTCCATGTAGAGTGTCTCTTGAGTCTGCAAGGCGACATCAGAAGCTTCGACTGTACCTTAAAATTGCATCACGACCTCCTCATCACCAGAGTTACACCAATCTTCATTTCATCTGCATTACTGAGAATAATCAGTCTAATCTAGAGAGCAGGCTTGGCTAGTTGTAGCTGCTAAAGCTGCTAAAGCTGTTAAAGCACCCTTCTGATAATGAAATGAAACCAGCCCTTGTAATGGAAATAAAGTTTGTCTTGTTTATAGGTGCACTAATAGAGATAAATCTCTCAGGGCATCCATAATCAAAAGAACGTAGGTTTTTTTTTCAGTCAGGATTTGCATGTGGAAGTACGGCTCCCCCAGAGGGACACACAGGGTGCTGCTGTTCTGTGCACAGAGTGACAGGGCGTCATTACAATGGAGATCCAGACATTCCTGCGTGCTGCCATAACAACATGCTTCAGCGCAGGCCACACACACACACACACACACACACACGCACACACACACACGCACACACACATACACATTTCCTCACCCATTTTAAATTGTGGTTTAAAATAAAAATCATTATATCATCTGCAAATCCTGCTTTCCTTCCCTGTTCCATTTTTCTCCATCTCCCTTTCTCTTTTTATTCACATTTTTCCCCCCTTCTTTTTCTTCTTTGGTGTTTAAACCCCCTGGTGTTCTCAACTAAAGATTTTCTACAAACACCGCAGTCTTCCCACAATCCCATTATGGAAAAACGTTCCAGCTGGATCTCTATCAGAGGTTTAAGGATTGAAGAATGAGCTATAGACGGACGGATGGGTTCAGGGTAGGACGGACGGTTGACAGCCAGAACGAACGCACGGAAAGAACTCTTCATTTTCTTCCTCTCGGTTTTTCGGAATAAAGCTCTGTAATTATATGCCAGTAGTTTTTTTTTTTTTTTGAAGGATGAAAGATTAGTTTAGTTTAGAAAGTGAGATTTAGCTTTAAAAAATGGCTCATCGCTAAGAAAGCAGCGAAATAAATCAGTGATTTATAGGAACTTATTAAGGACATGGTTCCTTTTCTTGTTTTTCTTTTCTTTCTTTCACTTGTGAGTAAACATTACGTTGAAAAATCACTCACTCCGAGTTACCATCTTGACGTTTTCCTATAACAGCACATCTCAAAGTGTTTTATTCCTCTAATAACACAGCAATTTGCCAATGATTCACATTTTTATTAATTAAAGAACGACACGTCATCCACTCACAGTTAAGTTGTGTTAGTTCCTGTTAGCGCTTGCGTTACAGCAGCTATAAACAGTTGTTCCCTCACCTTTTTTTTTGTTTAAGTCACTTAAACAAAAAAAATAAATAAAATGCAGCTCAAATGCTAAAGAAACTCTGAAGATTTTCCAGTGTCGGAAAACTTAAAGTTGCAGCTTTACCTCTGACCAATCAGAATTGAGAACGCTATAAATCTCCTGTTCTGAATGCCGCTAATTAAAGTGTTATTATATAGCGCATTTAATGATGCACATACAGCCTTCACAGACGACGTGACGATGTATGATGAGCTGATGTGCTCGTTAAATACACTCAGATTTTCCTCACTTCCTCAGAGTTCAGGTCGAGATTTAAAAACTCAGTTTGGAAGCCGAAGCTAGGTTTGCCCGTCTGACCGCCAGAGACAGATTACACAAGCAACATCAGACACATTCTGCTCTTTTATGGGCCTGGAGGCTCTTTGTCTGTCCACACACTAACACAACACAGCTATTATTAACACTACAGCCTTTCCCTCCTCTCACACACACTCACGCTCACATATAGACACACGTAAACACGCCTGCTATAAAAATGACAAACGACCATGGCGAGATGTTTGGATGCGAAGTGAGCATAGCAGGCGCGTGGGAATGCGTGCGTGTGTGTGCGTGTGTGTGTGTGTGTGTGTGTGTGTGTGTGTGTGTGTGTGTGTTTTCATTGGTTAGTTTATAGAGCCTGGCCTAAGCCGTGTTTGTAGAGATAAACAAAGAGAGGAGGATTGGAGAATGTGGTGGGAAGGGTGGGAGAGAGGGATGCACCTCAGGAGGAGAAAAAAGGTGAGAGAAAAAAAAAGCAAGAACGCAAAGAAAGGAGCTCTCCAACAAGGCATCCAGCAACATGACCTCTGACCCCTGCTGCCTATAAATCTGTTTCTCTAAACTCGAGCTTCCTTTCGCTTTTATTAGTGTCGTCCCCTTCCGCTTTCTCTGGCTGAAAACACACAGGAGAGAGAAGCGTTTCACCCACCAGCGTTTAACTCCACGGGTTCAACAGATGGCTCACATTTCTACAAATAGAAACATTTATTTTTCATAATTTATGACTGACCCATAAATGAACTGATTTTCTAGTGCTGTCATAGGATGGGCTCAGGATAAACCAGCCAGGCTTTTATAAATGTTTATTTTTTTATGATAACAGCTTAATCGTTTTTTGATGGTTATGGTATTGTCACTTTATACCATAGTGCACATAAATTCTCCAATCTGATTGGTCAGAAGGCGGATCTAAATTAAAACAAGACCAAAATAGTGAAGATATGTGTATAAAGAATGTTTAACATACTTTTGCATAATAGCATAAAGCACACAATATGTGCATTCTCATACATTTATGAAAAACATACAATACATAACAATGGTACATTATTACCATTAAATAAAAAAATTGGGGGTGGGGTTAAAAATGGGGTGGGCAAATTATGAGTATAATTATGAGTACATTCAGGACATTAGACTATGTTCTCATTGTCTAGTAAGCGACTGTGAGAAGGAGACTGTGAGTAGGAATGTAAAACATTGATGAGTCAGTGCATTGATGAGCAGAGCGCGGTACCGAATAACTTATTTAAAGGAAAACGCGAAAGTTCTAAAATTGGGAAAGTGAGAGTCGGTTTTAACTTGTCATTGCTACAGTCCTTTCAGACGTACAGCAAGCATGACAATTTTAGGAAATTATGTCAATCCAAATTATAACGTGACTAATATTGTACGCATGCATAAACAGTGTTCGGCATACTTTTGGTCATCATATAAATGTATGCATCATGAGTCATTTCAGTAGTATGACATTTTCTCTATTAAAAGCATTGGAAATCAGAGCGTATTTGAATGTGCTGGTGGTATACTGGAAGTGTCCCAAAGTTCTAACTAGTGAGTGAGCTCATTCAGCTGTAGCTCCCCAGACACCATGGAATTAACATCCTGATTCGATCATTTTCCTTGTGGTGTTTCAAGATGGTATAACTTTCATTTCCAGTCAAAACATAATAAGGAAATAGGACTATGTGATGAAATGCAAGTATTATGAATTTCTGAAAGCAAAAATGGAGCTAAAAATTAGACATGAATTGTTTAAGAGCTCTTTAGACCTGGGTGGCATGGGTGCGCTGCAGGTAGCGTTGCCTCCTCACAGCTCCAGGATACCTGGTTTGGTCCTGAGCTTGAGTTACTCTCTGTGCAGAGTTTTGTTGCAAGAGAAGTACAAGCGCACCCAAAGGAGACCCAAGAATCTGGAAGGTCGTCTTCCACCTAACCGACGTGATTTATGTCCCTAGGTACCCTGTAATGCACTGGCATCATGTCCAGGGTGTATTCCCACCTCATGTCCAATGTTTCCGGGATAGGTTCCTGATCCACCACGGCCATGTTTCTGATGAATAAATGAAGATCTTTCAGTGAAGGTCAGTACATGAGTATAGATAATGTGCATTCTGCTACAGTCTCATGTGCTGCTACTTTTACAAATTCACATAATTCGTCCAGTTAAGTGGTTACAGCATTGCACAGTCATGCTGCATGGTTTATTCTGGTGTTTTTCCTGCTATTCTGTGTAGCCAGTGAAAGCTGTGCGGTTACCCACACCGCTGGGTGTATTCATTATCCTGTGCCATAGGACTTGTCTCATACTCTCTCACACAATTTCCACGGGTGATCTGTCAAGCTCTTGTATTGTCTTGAATGTTGCATCATCAGGCTCCTTGATGCCTAATAGTTCATCCCACTCTGTATGTGTATATAAATGGGTGCAAATACAAATCACTTGGCTTTTCACGAATGAATATACATTAAAATGGAGAATCTTTGCATCATGTGTGTTTAGTTTCTCCAAAGAAGAGCACTGAGAAAATTAGTAAACGCCTTGAGTTGCGTCTTGAAAGTATTGAAGGCCAGCACTGACAGAATGAAGGAGTTAACCCCTGACTGTGTGTTGGATCAACCTGCAGGGAAACAGTCTACACGCACCATTTATTTTCCTCAGCAGACACCCCCACTGAGAGTTTAAAGCTGACTTAATCCTGAAAGGTAACTTCTTTACCCCGAAAAGAGCTCTTCCTAATCCTATCCTTAGCCCAGATAGGGTGAGATGGTCCCCAAAGAGTTCACATGCTGGGAAACTTTACTGTCATCATGAGTTAACCTGTCTCGAATTACCACATCTGATCAGCCTTTGTTTTTTCATCTGTGGTAGGAGTTAAAACCGCATTAGAATCTGGTACGAGGGAGTGGAGGTTGGGTAAGAGGTGACTAGGTGTGTTTACAAAAGATGTATCAATGGTAGGCTTTATTTATTTTGGCCAAGTTTTCACATCCATGAAACTGTATGTAGAGAAATATTGGCAAAAGCACATGACTGTTCTTGCTTAAGGTTACATGGATAAGAAGTGTTAGTGTTCAAAGAAATATCCTGTTTTGTTCAAAGAGATCTCCTGTTTTCACTGATCTGAGTTGGCCTGTATGTAAAGGAGGACACTTAGGAGTCTGTCCGTAAGGGACTCAACATGACTATATGTGCAAGGCAAGCGTTGGCATAATGTACATTGGGTTAACACGTCCCAGATCGGAGGGATTTACTTAACATTAGCTCATGCATGTGCCAGCAGTCTCCCTGAGTTTTGATGATGTCATTCTCAGGCGCCACCAAGCATTCGGCTTCTTGAGACAGTCATTTGAACTGCACGAGTCACTCTTTCTTGCTGTGAAATGTTCCACCAGTGCTGCTCCAGGAGTTTGACTAATAGGCTGCTTTAGCTTCAATGCTGATCTAGACGCCTTAAACTGCGAACCTAGATCTTGGAGTAGTTTAGCATTTTCCCTTCTTTGATGCACCTGCATTAGTTGGTCTACTAGCATGCAGGCCATCTTTTCATTTTGTCACATAATTATATTATTCTTATTTTATAGAGATATAAAAATGTACTGTTCTGCAGTAATTCAGAACAATGTGTTTTGTGTGACTGACTCAATACGGGACATTTCTAATAGTCTTTATGCCTGTCAGTCCCAGTGAAGGAGGTGTGGCCTCTGTACCTGTCAGTCCCAGTGAAGGAGGTGTGGCCTCTAAACCTGTCAGTCTCAGTGAAGGAGGTGTGGCCTCTATACCTGTTAGTCCCAGTGAAGGAGGTGTGGCCTCTATACCTGTCAGTCCCAGTGAAGGAGGTGTGGCCTCTGTACCTGTCAGTCCAGTGAAGGAGTTGTGGCCTTTGTACCTGTCAGTCCCAGTGAAAGTGACATGGCCGCTCATGGCCTTTTTCAGTAACCTGGAATACTGAAAAATCTTTGCAGAGCAGTGTTAAAGCCCAATGGGGAAGCTTGAGAACTGCTTTGAACTGGTCTCAGATCAGCATCTATCAGCTTATTTATCCAGTGAAATTCACCCTGAGATGGGGAGAAAGCGGAGGCTGACTTGTTTAAAGCCAAGTTTGGGATGGGTGTTTTCCCCCAGTCGTCTCAGACTGCTCCTCAGACAGGTCTGAGGCTTCCACTGTAAATGGACAGCTTGTTGTAAATGGACACAGTGCCTGGTTCGGCACTATGTCATAGAGCAGGTGTGTGTATGAATATTCATGTTCCTATGAGTGTCTCACCTATAGCAGTGTGTGTAACCGTGTACGTTTTCCCGATCTGGACCCGACAGCACGTCATAAGGGGTTGTGTGTGTGTGCGTGTCTGTGTGTTGTAGTTGCCTGGGGGATCAGCCGTGCAGGAGAACCTAAAGGAAACACTTACAGAATGCAGACGCTGAATGACATCATAGGGCGTGTCATGGTTGGGAAAAGACACAGGTTTAGATGTTTCCCCTGGATTTACATTTCACTGAAAAGCCCCTTGTAAAAACGTAGACATGTGCGTGTGAGAGATTGGGCTATGCTGCAACATGCACAAACCCAGTGTACTGTCATTTGATATTAGGGAAGGGTGGGTATGAGGACTTGCAATTGTCAGCCATGATTAGTCGTAACAGAGCATTTCTTTAATGTGTTCATTTATCTGGAAACTTTTCACTTCAATGGATGTAAACACCAGAATGTAAGTGGTGCCAGAAATGTACACTTAGTTTTTCTTTTTTTTAGCTTATTTTTAAACTGGGAAATTATCTGCATTATACCATTATGCATTATTTGGGGCATTGCATCATTCACACTTGCAGCCTTGCAGTGTTTTACCAGGATATGTGCTGGGATTTCTTCTCTTTCCACCTTCAGTACCTGGGATTTTAACACTGTCCAGCTGTAGTACCTGGGATTTTGATTCTGTCCAGCTTCAGCACCTGGGATTCTGACTCTCTCTAGCTTCAGCACCTGGGAATTCAACACAGTCCAGCTTCAGCACCTGGAATTTCCACTATCCAGCTTCAGCACCTGGGAATTCGCCTCTGTCTGGCTTCAGTACCTGGGATTTCCACCCTGTCCAGTTTCAGTACCTGCGATTTTGACTCTGTCTAGCTTCTGTGCCTGGTATTTTGACTTGGTTCAACTTCAGTATCTGGAGTTTCTAGTCTGTCCGTCTTCAGTACTTGGGATTTCACACGTAACCATTTCCTGTTAAATTGCCATTAAATTCCTGTGTATGTATGCATGAAAGGGCTTCTGTGAATGATTACAGTGCCATCGGGGTGAAAACTTACTGTCCAAAGAGTCTGCACCATTAACGTTGGCTGATTCTGTCAGGCTCATATAAGAAGACAAAGAGCAGCAAGCACCAACTATTAGTATTTCATAATCATAAAGAAACTAGAATGAAATTCTCTTTTGTCCGACAAGTGATTTTATGCAACAAGAACATCATAAGTGACCAAGACATGAAAAAGAGACAAAAAAAATAAGATCTTTCTCAGTCTTTATGACATCCATATGATATTCTCTATCAATATAAAATATTACAGTGTAGCTAAGAATGATTTACAGATGTATTCAGTTTGGCTTCAGTACAAAGAGGACATTCATGTGCATATATATGTATATGTGTGTGTGTGTGTGCATCTGTCTGGTTATGCGTAATTCCTCGCGATGTCCTCTCTGTAGGAATCATGGCCTCTCGGTAGTCCTCAGTGTTTAAGTGTTCAGACTCGGCACACTCTTTCTCACAACCTCACTGCACATGCAACTCCTGAAATCTCATCCTCTTGTCTGTGTGTGTGTGTTTACATGGTCTCATCTTTGACGATCTGACCTATTGGTTCGGCAGGATGGCAATGTGAAATGGACAAGCAGACTTGTGCGTATATTGTGGTTGTTTACAGTCCCAGCGCTTTTAGATTTGTTACAGTTCCACATTTCGTAACGTGTTCCAGATCTACCTGCAGTGGCGTGGATGTTTAGAAAGTTGGACAAAGACTGTAGATGTATAACAGCAAAGATATGGAGTTATTATTCCTGTTTTACACTGAGATTAAACTGAGTGAGGATTCACGATTGAAAAAATTGTGGGTTTCAGTGTTGCGTTTAAACATGGAATTAGCTTTATGAGACTTTCTGTACTTTCGATATAATTGTCAATTGTGTGCATGTGTCCATACAGGCAATAATCCACATGGGCCTCTTTATCCTAGGCACTGCAGGAAATAACATGTTATGGGATCTTTAGCAGAGCCCCTCTCTCTCTCTCTCTCTCTCTCTCTCTCTCTCTCTCTCTGCGCCGAGCAGGTCAGATGAAAAGATCTGCGTGAATGATCCGAGTTAAACGCTTATCAGCTCAAGTGGATCAATATTGCGTTTCTTTTCCGTTTGTAGACAGAGGAGTGCGTGTGTGTGGGAGGAAACTGTGAATGTGTGACAGACAAGGCTAATGTATTTCAGACTGGAGCTTTAGAGCCTCAAAGCTCTCCATACAACCCCGAGAAAAAAAAAGCGCTCAGCGGGTTAAGCATGCGACGGGGACAGCCATCTGTACACCATACTCTCTCTCTCTCGCTCTCCCTCTCTCTCTCTCTCTCTCTCTCTCTCTCTCACACACACACACAATGGGGTGCCAAATGGATCGATTGGCTAGGGCGTCCAGGGCCGCTTGGGACTGCCAGGGCTAAAGGTAAGCTATGGAGGCACCCAGGGGTCACACACGCACGGTGTCCCCTTACAGAGCATGCTAAATCAATTAGCCCCTCTGTTTCTCCACACACACATCAGACTCGATGCTAATCCCCTTGCGACTAGGCTAAATAAGAATCCACTTATAACAGCATGTGTCTGAAACCATCGAACTCCAGTCACACTCTAATCATAGGTTGGAGTTTGGAATTTAACTCCACTGTCTGGAGCCCTGCCTCATTGAGGGTTAAGCTGTTAAGAGGGTGCATTAGCATTCTGAGACAGTGAAAGCAACTGTACACATTAGCCACGTGCATCCATCAGTCATGTGTTAAAGGTTCTACAATAAAGACATGTTGAATATTGCAGCATATTGTCTAACCAGTTAAAATACCATCAATACCTCAGGTTGTTCTTATGAGGAGGCTCGAACCTTCTTCAGGTTCTTCAGCTTGACCATCTTCCACAACAGAGAGTCTGTTTATACAACGGGGGTTCCAAGGAGAACCTCATAGGAACAGTCCAGATATCTTGAGGAACTCTTTTCTTAAGTGTACAAGCAGTGTTTTTGGAAAGTGTTTGCCCAAAGGTTGTAATATTTAAACTGTAATGAAGGGTTAAACAATTATTGTTATACAGATGTATACAATATGTAATATTTAGATAAATAGTCAAAATGATTAAATGTTTGGACATGTTCAGAG
>CM074960.1:20395336-20418547 GCA_037577455.1 Pangasius macronema
GCAAGTGTTGAGGATGCAGAAGATAGGGATAGGTGGAGAGTGATGATTCACTGTGGCGACCCCTGAAGGGAAAAGAAAGAAGAAGAAGAAGAAGAAGAAGAAGATTAAATGTGTCATTCAAAAAAATGGTTTTTGGTACCAGACAGTTTGGCTTGCATATTTCACAAACCACTGAGCTCCAGGGATTTTCAACACATAGAGCTTACACAGAATGGTGCAAAAAACAAAAACCATCCAGTGAGGAGCAGTTCTGTGGGCAAAAATTTATTTTTCTTAATTAGAGAGGTCAAAGGAGAATGGCCAGACTGGTTCCGGCTGACAGGAGGTCTATGGTAACTTAAATAACCATGCTTTACAAACGTGCTGAGCAGAAAAGCATCTCAGCATTTTCTGAAATAATCAAACCAGCGTCATGGCACAAACATCCATGCCACAGTCAGAGTCACTGATATCACATTTTTGAATTACGCATTTAATCATTTTGTCTATCATGCTTTGGATCATATGCTTCTACGGGTACGTGTGTGGTTCTTTCGGCTGCTTCCTTTAGGGGTTGCAGTAGCGGATCACTTTCCGTTGTGTGCATATTGGTTTGGCACAGGCTTTATGCCGGATGACCTTCCTGATGCAACCCTCACCATTTATCCGGGCCTGGGACTGGCACTGAGAGTGCACTAGCCTGGGGGTGGCGCCCAGCATGGGGCTCAAACCCACGAGAGCAATACTCTACCAACTGAGCTAGCCAGGCACTCTATGGGTACATGCGTGTACACCATTCGTATTTTAATTACATTGTCATTTTCTCTTAACCTTTGAACACTATATTTATCTCGTTAATTTAAAATGTTACATTTAATGTGCTACATTTAATATGCTACAGTATCTTCTTTACATTTTGGCCTTGACGGTCAATATGCCCCAAATCAGTCTTAATCTTTTTACCACTGTTAGTGTATCTTAAGCCTGTCTAATCCACGAAATGAGAATGTAGGATTTTTTTGGCTTGACCTACTACAGTTTTACAAGCTTCATAAAACTCCTCCACAGTCCCAGAATTCACTGCTGTGCTGGGTCTTAGTTGGCTTGACCCTCTAATGGCTTCCACAGAGCTGCTCCGGTCTCAGAGATGAGCTTTAACCCGATACTTGGTGTTTATGACGCTCTTCAGAGTAGATTGGTTTGTTTGTCTATTTGACACTCCTCCTTTTAAGGAATGAGATTGTTGAAGGGCAGCCGAGGCCTTTCGAAGAAACTCTTTGCAGCCTGAGGCCAAACTCAGAGGAAGGTTAGGGGGAAGTAGCGTGTGTGGAGGTGGCGTAGGTGTTTGGTGGCAGAGATCAGAGAATATATATTCATTGGTCTTAGAGATTATGGAAAATAGAGAAATAGACACAAAGACACGAATAAAATTCACTTTGGATCAAGAAAATATATCTGATAGTGGTTCGTTTCACTTGCACTTCACATTCATTGGTGCAGTGCTTGAATGTGAGAGCTCAGGTTAGGTCCTTTTTTTGAGAAATCCAACATCCATTGGAATAACTCAATTCTTTTGCAGTGAAAACCATACTTTGCTTATTTACTATTTAACGTTGCATAAAAACAAACTATGTAACTATTCACCGAACCACTACACTCTCTCCAAGTGCCATCAGAGCAGGATGTCTCAGAAACACCTAATCTGAAATAGCAAGGTGGACATACATTCTATGGCCAAAAATTTGTTGATGCCTGACCATCACACGCATGTGGTTCTTCCCCAAAAGTCCTTGTATGCCGTAGCATTACAATTTCTCTTCACTGAAACTAAGAGGCTCAAACCTGTTCCAGCGTGACAATGACCCTGTGCACAAAGCGAGCTCCATGAAGACATGGTTTGCCAAGGTTGGAGTGGAAGAACTCGAGTGTCCTGCACAGAGCCCTGATCTCAACCCCACTGAATACCTTTGGGATGAACTGGAACACCGACTGCACCCCAGGCCTCCTCCACCTAATTCTCTTGTAGCTGAATGAACAAGAATCCTCACAGCTACACTCCAAAACCTAGTGGAAAACCTTCCCAGAAGAGTGGAGCTTATTATAACAGCATAGACGGACAAAATCTGGAATGGGATATTCAACAACCACATATGGGTGTGATGGTCAGGTGTCCACATACTTTTGGCAATATATTGAATGACGTATCCAGTCCTTAGGTCCTCATCCTAGATATTTGTGATTTGGCTGTGCAATTATTCCTTACAATTTTACAGTTGCTTGGGGTCCAGCTTACACTAATTACACTCATACTTATATAGCCATGTGATTATGTTCCAGGTAACTGATACAGTAATACGTTATTGAGAAAGATGTTGAATCAATAAGAAAGGGCTGCTGGGTTAAACTATCATCATACACAGCTGGTGATTTCAAGACAGATTCGCCTTGAGGGCAACGTTCAGCTTAATGAGGATCTTACCCTGTTAATTCCCCCCGAAGCCGAGCTAATTAACCTTATTACTCACAGGACAAAAAATATCCACCAGTCCCACACTCTGTCTAATTAAACAACATGTGTTTTTTTTCTGTTCGACAATTAGTCCCTTAAGTGGTTACACCAACAACATGAATTGGAAATTAGATCGCCGTACAGTCAGCGCACACACAAACACACACAGCTGGCATCTCTCTAAAGCCTGCATCTTATTAAGTTAGGCATCGCCATTTCGTGTTTCCTTGAGGAGCTGTCCCAGTTGCCAGGCGCATTACTTATTCCAAAGGGAGCCATTCTCCAGCCAGCAAACCCCTTATTTCATTAGCCCAGAAGAAAGCACTGAAATTGGAATAAGGTTTTGTTTCATGAGCCTGGGATCCTCTCTGTTTCCCAGCGGTAAGGGAAATGGTCTGCGAGAGAGCAGATTTTCAGCCTCTTCCAAAAGCAGCTGGGTGAATCATGGACATATGGCGCACTTTCAGACAGCAGTGATGTCGGCTGGAGCTGTAATAGATCATCAGGTCTTAATAATTCACAATTAACAAAGAACTCAGAGCCAAACATTTTAACATTGTTAATAATGAATGCAGGCTATTAGCAGAAAGTTAATACAAGCCACATATAGTAATGCTAATTGGTTCATTCTGTATTTCAGATGATTATACTAGCATGAGTATTGCACTATAAGTGAAAACAAGGAACTATTAATACATCTATAAACATGACACTTAAAGCAGTGACAGCGAGATGCCACAGCTTTGGGTTGGAAGTAAACTTTGGGGCAGATCATTGGGATAGATCATTGGTAGGAAGCTGAATATCTTAATAAAAACATAAGCTATCATTTTGCCTTGTTCAGGTCAGCATTGCAATGAGTTGCTCCAGCCAAAGACATAATTCGTTATGTTATTTTTTTCTTTTAATAAAACCAACACAAAACAGTAACGTTGAGAAGAACAAGAGCTACAATTCAAACCCCATTAGACTTAAAGACTAGCAGGATAGCTTGTAATTATAAGCTGGTCTTTTTAAAATGAACCAAGTAACTATAACACACAATTCATGTTTACATCAGGATACATTTTAAAAGCAGAAACATTACAGAAAGCTACAAAAGAAGCAACTTTGCAAGCCAGCTACAATAACGTTTACTAGGTAGTCAATGTTTGCTAATCATTTAGTAGAATGTCATTTTTCTACGGAGTTGCAGTTTTACTTGGAATCTTGTCTGGTGAATTAAAGTGATTCTACTGTGTGTATTGACAGAGGCAATTGAGTGCGTATGTCGAATCTTTCTGACAAACGTTCTGAGACGAAGTTCCAACGTTCCTGCTGTTTTATGAAGCGAAACGTATTTCAATTTCAGGTTTCTTTTAAATCAGATTCAGCAGCAGACATGAATCATAGATGTGCTACCATACCCATGTTATGCAAAATGTTCCATTTTAGCCAAAGAAATGTCAGAGCGTGATGATAGTTAGGCATCTGAGTCGAGCTGCTGACCTCCAATCAGACTCGCTCATTGCTATCTCCTGCCCAAATCGGCTCAGGTTTAAATCGGATCCACGTGTCTGGCCCTCCAGTGATTGACGGCTTGTCACTGCCTGTTTGCAGTTTCATTTGCGAGAGTTCAGATAGCATCTCTCCCAGTTGGAGCAGCAGGGCTTTAATGTGGAGAAGGGAAGGGCCTACGTGACCCCGCCCACTGTGGGTCAGGCTGGCTGGAGATCAGGAAGATAGAGGAAAGGGAATTGAATAGCATGATGGCAAGATACTGTGTGCAAAAAAAAACCCCAAAAAATGTGGGTTTGTGCTTTCTGGTTTCTGTGTTTTTTGTCATATTAACTTCAAGAAAGAGAAGAAAAGAGAGACTGGTGAGGGAATGACTGTGTAAAGCTGTTAATGTGCAAGTGATATCAGGAACTTTTGCAGATGTTCCACAACATTAAACATTGCTATAAACAGATAAGACTTTAGAATGATAGGTTTCACAAATTGCTGTGGTATATAGAGGAATAAAACGCGATTTGATGAGCCGTTATTAAAAAACAATCAACTTTGGGGTGGTCACCAGCTTGACCTTAGCCTAAGAAGAACTAGCAGTAACGTGACATGGCCAGGATGACAGCACGTATCTTTAATTCGTCTATAGAAAGACCTGCAGGGGTCTATAGACTTTTGCACTACAGTGTATTTTGGCTTCGCCACATATTTTTTCTGAGACTCAGCCCCAGACGTCCAGCTCCTAACCACAGCTCAGCTTTGGCTTTCGAGAACCGAGCGGAGGATTCCGACACGGCAGATCCAACCGAATGCCACGATGCCAGATGATGTCATAGGGATGGAATCACAAACAGAATCTTCAGAAAGGCTCCACTCCGACTCGCACTTCCTGCACGATACAGCACTGTGCTTTCTCCGTCACACCCACAGCTCTGATAATCTGAGCTGATGATTTTATTAGCGGGGACATGATGTCTGGCAAGAACAAGTATCGCTGGATCTGAGATGGCATGATCTTAATATTTAAAGGTTCACTGTTTCATTTCTTTACGAGACGACATAGCATTAGTAATCATAGTGATACGATCAGCATTGCGCAAACACTTTGGGGGGGGGATTTACATTTGAAGCCACAGAGGCCATGCCCCTTTTACTGAGACAGGCACAGAAGCCACACCTCCTTTACTGAAACTGACAGGCACAGAGGCCACACCTCTATCACAGAGGCAGGCCATGCCCCTTTTTGCTGCGATTGACAGGTCCAAAGGACACACCCCCTTCACTGAGAGTGACATACACAGAGGCCACGTCTCCTTCACTAGGACACACACAGCGCCATGTCTGTGGGCTGTGCACAGTAGCATGCTTGTTTGATATCTGTATTTAGCAAAGGTGTGTTGTATTATGATGACCAGTATCGTGATGATGATGATGATTATGATGATGTGTACATGTGTGTGTAGGTGAACGCCCTTACCAGTGCCCGTACTGTGACAAGGCCTTCAGCAAGAATGATGGGCTGAAGATGCACATACGTACACACACACGGGTAAGACCAAACACGTTCTTGTGCTCACACTCCTAGTTCTATTTTCTTTTTCACTCCCTTACATACACAAGTGTTACACACAAGTAAAAGTACAACATAGGATCTGAAAACATTTGCATAGTGATATTTTTGGATATGCACTAGTTATTATCACTTAATTATGTACTTTTACAAGAGTTTATCAGTGAGTGAGAGGGAGAGAGTGAGGGAGTTATATATTAGTGCATATGAGATTTGTACTCAAGTGTGTGTTGGACGGGACCTTAAAGCACAGCATGCAGCAGGAGTGTTATAAATCTGCTTCTTTGGCAGATGTTTTTGAGCTCCTCAGCATCTGGCTGGTAGGGAAATGCCTCTCTACCACAGAATGAGGCGCCTTGGAGTGGCTCTCCCCAAATACAAGCGAATTCACTTATTCCACCAGCTGTGATTTATACATAGAAAAACCACTGTTTTCTGTACATGTGTGTGTGTGTCTCAGTGTGTGTCGGTGTGATAGTGTGTGAACGTGCCTGAATCTGTCTTTATGTTTGAAGCTTGTCCAGCTGTTTGAAAGAACTTTTCTGTATTCTCTCGGACTGCTACGCCTCGGTAAACGGATATGTACCAGAGCTTTGAGTAAGCAAACATATTCATATTCTCGTATGTAGGGAGGACGTCATGTCCAGTTCTGACTTGCTGACTGGGTAACTGCTGAGGGGAAGTGAGGACATGCAGGTAGCTTGGAATGAAGAAAGATGCATTTGGATTTGAAAGGACATAAGCCACGATACACCCCTATTACACACTTTGTACTCTGCTTGATTTGTGGTCCAGTGAATCAGCATGGGATGGACTCCACGTGGGATAACCTCGAGTCATTTCTATTACACTGACATTGCCAGGTTATTAGGTACACCCTTCTAGACGCATGTTTCACTTCCACTGGATTCTACATGGTTGTACCTTTTGTGGACATGGCTGAATTGCACACTTTCTGGCTACACAGACCTTTCCACTTCATCCCAAGGATACTTGATATTGTTGAGATCTCTGACCGTACAAGCCATGGAGGCAGTGAAGACTCATCTCACCAAGTTCTCCCACATCTCCCTGTTGTTGTATTTCTCTCCACTGGTTTCCACAATTGATGCTTGCTTACAAAGAAAAAACAGACCCCCACCTTGTCAAAGGCACTTATCAAACCCTGCTGTGTGCCACGGTCCTTTCGAGCCTCTTGCTTCACGTAGAAGTGTTCAAAATGACCATGACGGAAAGCATTCTTTACACCATCATACCACTACCACCAGCATTTTCTTTTTCCCCCTCAATTTGGTCACCTGGTAATGCCCACTCACTAATCAGCATATGAAGCCAGCAGTGTAGTGTAGAATATTCATACTATGTGGAAGAGTCACTATCTACCCTGTTCCACATACATAAGCTCACTGACTCCTGTCACTGGTGAGTGTCGCTGTGATTGATGGAGGAGTGAGGGTGTATGCTCCCAACCAGAGAGCATGGCCAGTTTGGCCCATACCCTGGCTCCTGGCCACAGGTATTGGGGATATAATGGCAGGATTACAAACTCGCAATCTCCTGCCGATAGAGTGAATGATTTTCTCTTGCGCCGCTCTCACACTCTACTTGAAACTCTCACTTACAGGGAAACACTCTGTTGTAGGGTTCTGCTCAGACCTTTGTGGCAAGCTGAAGAACCCTTAAAGGTCCTTGGTTTGACCTTTTTTAAGACTGGATGATTGATACTTAAGGTCATATTCCCCAGCAAGCTAGTGCAAAACCCAAAACATTACAATAGCAGAGCACTTGCAAACAAGAAACAAAGAAACGATGTACAAAGGAAAACCTATTGTGTAAAAGAAGAGTACAAACAAGAACAAGACAATGGTGAGACAAACTAGGCACAGTTGTTGGCACAAAAGACACAGGTGTTAACAATTAGTGTTAGAAGTGATAATGTATAGTATTCCACTCTTGCTGGAGACATATTTTCTTGCTGGAGCTACATTTTAGGATTTTAACATTACTACAGGGTTTCTATGACTTAACCTAAACGTCAGCTTCATTAATGATCCAAAAGCTTGCTAACCAAAACGTGCAACACTAAAACTATTAATTTTTTATTATTCCTTTGGAAAACAGCATTTCCACAGACTTGGAAACTTGGACTTGTTTACTATACCTCAAACACACCCAACAGCTCTGCGTTAAACTCTGACTCAGAGCTCACAGCAGTGTATAATACTTACAAATAATAACTGATGCTTAAAACACCACACACACCACACACATTGTCCTGGCATTAGCCTAGGTTTGCCTTATAGCTGCCTCCGAAGGTGAGTTTGAGTTTAGGACTAATGATGGCAAACTATACTTGTAGATTTGATACTCAGGAAACATTCACACCTCTGATGCTAACAGCAGTCAAATACTCTTGGAAATGATTTTGTTTGAATTGACATTATGAACAGAACACACTTGTGTCTCCACTCTTGTATTTTGCATTGATGTTGTACTTTGAACAGTTTTTTCGACTCACATCTTGTTGCTTTAAACTTGACCAGTAAAGTAAGCTGCTTCTAAATACTGAACTGATGTCTAAAGCGATTTCTAAATTGTAACGACAAAGGCAGGCTTTATTTCANGACTCGAACCCACGACCTTCAGGTTCACCTTCGGGTTACAAGTCCGACTCTCAGACCATTAGGCCACGACTGCCCTTCATCTTCTGCCCTTGAATGCGACTTCATCTTCATGACCCAATTGCAGCTGGTTTTAGAAATTTTGTCCCTGCTACGTCTTTAATCCCCCGTGTGGTCAGAGTCCCCATGAACCTGGCTGGCCAGTCACAGAGTTATGAGCTGGACCCTGATACATGGCAGACACACAGCACTGATTGATGATGACATCATAACGAGAGCGGCACTTTGATTAAGTCATACAGAAGAGAAAAAACAGAACCGAGCGGATCCGCGACTACATTGTGCTGTTTATGTAATTTTGCTAACAATAAGGTCAAACTCCTGTCTTTATAGTGTGTGCATGTGTATGTGTGTGTGTACGTGTGTGTGTGTGTGTTTTAAACAGTTCCTGCTCGACTCTGGTTCTAATCTTAACACCGGAAAGGTTTTCTTTTTGGCTGCCTGCTGAAAATCTGAACACACTGGACATATGTACGCACACACACACACACACACGTCTACATACACGCAGCTTTGCTTCCTGATCAAAGGTCAGCAGAAGGAAAGGCGGACAGCTGCTGCAGATGTGATGTGATGGTTCGCCACAACATATTACAGCTCTTCCCGTGTTACCCGCAATCCTGTGTCTGAGTCGTAACCTTTGACTTCTCACATGTTCGAGCCCAGCTGATCTGATACTTCTTAATCTGACACACAAACGGGGCTTTTTTAAATAATTTCGCATGATGTACAACACATGTCGCTTTCTTCCTTTCTTTCTATTTTTTGTTAACCCCATAGACACACACTGATACACACACTTGATCTTGCATATCCTGTGTGTATTATGTGTCGCCACTCCTTGCCCTGCCTATAAGATATCTCCTTTTCCCAGGATTCACGCTTCCTGTGTCCACCCATTCCCGTGACAGTCTGAGTTAGGACTGTGACGTGTGTGTGTGTGCGTGTGTGTGTGTGTGTGTGTGTGTGTGTGTGTGTGTGTGTACACAAGAACACACGTTATGGCATGCAGCATTTAGATAACAGACCCCAAAATCTTTCCCATTATGATAAGAACATGGCAGACTGGTCCTCTTCAAGAAGTGTGTAGATATATATTTAATTCTTGAATTCTCAAATTTTTTTCATTTATTAATGAAGACTCCTCTCTCTCTTCATCTCTCTGTCCTTCTCTGTCTGTCTTTCCCTTTCTCTTTCTCTCATTGTCTCTCTTTTTTCTGTCTTTGTCTCTTTTTCTCTTTCTCTTTCTGTTTGTCTCTCTGACTCTGTCTTCCGGTCTGTCTCATACTCTCTGTCTCTGCCTCTCTCTATCTCTCTTTCGTTCTCTCTCTTCATCTCTCTGTCTGTCTCTCTCCTATCTATCTATCTTTGTCTGTTTTTCTCTACCCCTCTCAACCCCTGTCTGCCCCTTTCTGTCTTTCTTTCTTTCTTTTTATCTCTCTCTCACACACAGGAGAAGCCGTATAAATGCAGCGAGTGCAACAAGGCCTTCAGTCAGAAGCGAGGTCTGGATGAACACATGCGCACACACACCGGAGAGAAGCCCTTCCAATGTGACGTCAGTACTACACCACACTGCACCCTACACACTACACACACACGCACACTACACACACACCCCTCACCTCAGTCCACAGGCTCTTACAGTAGGACTGGATGTAGCAGTGGGTTGTGGGTGCAGTGTGTGTGACGCACAGGTTTAGAGAGCAGACCGCTGGAGCCAGGGCTGACTGATATAGTCTTAAATCCACCTCCGTGTGTGTGTCAGCATTGATGGAGTGTTACAGTGGCGTCAGAGCAGCCGAGGAAGGATGTCCTGCCAAGAAGGCACGGGACTGTAACCACCCTGCGCAAACTGACCCCACTCTGACCTCCACACACACACACACACACACACACACACTTCTGTATTACTGTAGCTAAATAATGCTAGATCAGCACCTACCCTTAACCCTAACCTTAACCTCAGTAACCATAAGTAAGTTTTTATAAATAAAGCTGGCAGGTTTTTTTAAGAAAAAGGAACCCCATGAGGTCAAAACTGTCATATATTGCTATCATTATGAGGACATTTGGTCCCTATAAAGAGATAAAAACATGGCTCACACACATACACACACACACACACACACATCAGCACTCAAAGATGACAGGCGGAACGGCCCGGCTCCAAACCGCACTGTTAGAATAACACAAGGCCTCGTGGTCTCCACTTTGCGAGCGAGGGGACAGCAGCCCATCTCACTCCTCCTGCGATGGAAAACATTTCACGCCACGCTTTATCATATGACACTATCATTTAAAACATGTTTGTGTCATTATTGGCAGTAAAGAAAGGAGGATATTAAAGGAAAATCCACCCTGTATAAATCTTTTTCATTCGTTTTCAATTTCCTCCATTACCCAGTATGCCATTCAGGTACCTCCTGATAGTTTTGCAGTGGGATTTGGCCCTCGCTTCATCTCTACTTAAGGAGAGCAATGCAGCAGCACTTTAGTCCTTTACTCTGTCCAGCTCTCTCGCCTCTTCGTGTGTACACACTGCTCAAATAGATGTCTCGATGGTGCTAATTTCACGATCAACACCATCACACTCGTCATCTCACAGACTGACCAGCCGAGCCGAGTCACTGCCATAACTCAGCTTCGTATAGCTGCATTGCAGTCTGGGACTTTGAGTCTAACGTTTGCGTCCAACATCGCCACTAAGTCTCACGAAAATACACCACCAACCCACAAATCAACAGCAGAATCACTAAGCACTATACACTAACACACAAGCGAATGGAAATACCCCACAAAGATAGGATTAAAATGCATGCTTGTGTTTCCAGCACTTGGCCCAATGCCAGTGTTGGTTAAACTGGGTAGATAACAATCTTGCATAAATATACACATACATACACAATTTCAAACACTTCCTAAATAATACCTCCACTCAGCAGGAGTTTAAGGAAGACTCCCCCAACACACACACACATACACACACACACACACACACACACACACACACACAAACACACAGAGGGAAGGGACACACAGCCGTCTCACTGATCCCATCAGACCAAATGAAAAACACTCACACTGCTTTTATTTGATTTTGCTGGCCGGCCACAAGCACGCCTTTTTAAGTTTAGCTGTTATTTTTTCTCTTTTCTCCATCCACAAGCGAGTGAAATTGGCTGTTTCCTCCAGACGGCCTCTCTTCTCCCCTCTGATGTGACAGGTCTTTTAAGCCCTGAAGTGTTTTTTTCTTTTTCTTTTTCTTTTTTGCTGTCTCTGAGCACACTAACAGGAGCAGCGTCAATCCACAGCAATTTAGTCGCATAATTCTTTCATGTGCTCATGTGAAGCAGAAACCACCCTTAATCCGGATTCATTTTCATGCTTTTTCTTGCTTATTGGCTCCTTTTAAAACAATTTCACATTTGAAGATATTTATGGTGGTCAGGATGGACTTCATGCCTGGTTTAGAAAAATGCCAATGGCATTAATTATACATCGTTCTTAATATAAGCAGGCTGGAAAAGCTGTAGGAGTGACGAGCTTAACTCCGGCCACAATGTCATTTAACAACACTAACCAGAAAGTGTTTGGTCGAGCAGCGGTTTTTAGTGGAATTAGCGAGAATAAGGTTATAATGTGGTTAGCATTTGTCACATTTTTATGAAATTGGTGATTTTATGAAATTACTTTGCAAACAAATTAAATCTATTATGATCTCCGGATTCTCCCAAAGCATCCCAGACACACACACAAATAAAAATTAAAAATTCTTCAGAATTCCTGAGATTAGCTCAAGTTAGCTAACTGACTCATTTTGAGGAAAATTAGCTAACTAACACTTCAGTAAAACGTGAAAATTTGCGAATAGTTATTTAAAACTCCTTTCAGAATTCCTGGCAGGTTAGCACATTAGCTTGCTGACTACCTTTAGTGTACATTTAGGACTGGCAACTTAAAAATCTATTGAGAAATCAGGATAGTTCATGTTAGTTAGGTGGCTAGTGTTAACAGTAATAATTGTAAAAATGCAGGAATAATAACTTAAAATATCTTTCAGTTATTCTGTCATGTTAGCTCATGTTAAAAAAGAAAATTGTAAAAATGTAGGAAGAGGAACTTTAAAATCCTGTCAGAAATCCTGTCAGGTTAGCTTATGTTAGCTAGCTGACTAGCTTTATCAGTAAAACATTATGTATACTAACTTAAAACTCCTTTCAGATATACATTTTGAAAATGTATAAATAGTGACTTAAAAATCTTCAAAAAACCTGTCAGATTAGCTCATTTGCTAGATCGCTAATGTTAGCAGTAAAATTTAGAACAGGAACTTTGAAATCCTCTCAGAAATGCTGCCAGGTTAGCTCAGGTTAGCTCAGGTTATCTAGCTGGCTTGTATTAGTAGAAAAAATTGTACCAGTATAGGAACACTAACTTAAAATTCTTTTCAGAATTCCTGTCAGGTTAGCACATTAGATAGCTAGCTAGCATTATCTCGCAAATTGTTTCCAAAATACGTTCAGGTTTGAATACTAACTTAGAACTCTTTTCAGAAATTCAGAAATACAATATGAAAATGTATAAATAGTGACTTAAAAATCTTCAAAAAACCTGCCAGTGTTGCTCATTAGCTAGATGACTAGTGTTAGCATTAAAAATGGCAAAATGGAGGAACAAAAAAAATCCTCTCAGAAATGCTGCCAGGTTAGCTCAGGTTATCTAGCTGGCTTGTATTAGTAGTGAAAATTGTACAAATATAGGAACACTAAATCTCTTTCCAAAAATCCTGTCAGGTTAGCACATTAGCTAGCTAGCTAGCATTATCCCTCAGATCTTTTCAAAAATACTTTCAGGTTTGAATACTCCTTTCATGTTAGCATATTAACCAGATGGCTAGCATTAGCAGTGAAAATAGCAAATTAATAATCTATGAAGAGTAACTTATAAATATGTGTGTGTAGAATGGTTTATATGTGTGCACTAAACTGGCTGATTGTGTGTGTGTGTGTGTGTGTGTGTGTGTGTGTGTGTGTGTGTGTGTGTGTGTGTGTGTGTGTGCGTGCGTGCGCGTTAGCTGGACACAGGCTGCTGCTCTGACTGATGGCTCCAGTTGTGTGTGATTTAGTGTCTGGCTTGGCCGATGCCTCCTAACCAGTTGCTTTAGACTTTTTGTTGGCAGTGTTGTTTTTTAAGCGGTTTTGGTTCGGTGTTTGTGCGTGCGTGTGTAAGTGCGAGGCTTTCTCAATTGAGAGCATGTGCTAGTGAAAGCGCTTCTGCCTCGCTGCCTCCTCTCCTGCTGTTTTGTTGTTTTGCTCTCGTGTTAATTATCAGGATGAAGATTCGGCTGTATCTCTGATTCCAGCCCACGATCGCAATAAAACCACCTAGCATATGGACGATGAAATCATGCTAATCATGACATGGCATTAGCAGGATCGTTATCTTAATATATTTACACATTGTGACCAGTTTGTTTAACACTTTAAAATCATCTGAAGATTTAAAGTAGCTGGTGGTGCATTAGCTTGAACATGAAAAGGACCATGAAATGATGCTAACAGGTTAGCACACAGTGAAAGAGCGAGATGAGCAAGCAGTGATCAAACCATTTTTCAGCATTTTGCTTTCTTTATGAAAACGTTACACTTGTTGAACTCTTTCGTTCTCATTATAACAAACGTCATGTTCTTTATAAAATGTTCCCATAAAATTCTGACNATGACATGGCATTAGCAGGATCGTTATCTTAATATATTTACACATTGTGACCAGTTTGTTTAACACTTTAAAATCATTTGAAGGTTTAAAGTAGCTGGTGGTGCATTAGCTTGAACATGAAAAGGACCATGAAATGATGCTAACATGAAAACTTTACACTTGTTGAACTCTTTCGTTCTCATTATAACAAACGTCATGTTCTTTATAAAATGTTCCCATAAAATTCTGACTAACAGTGGAACAAAACTGGACATGAGATGCAACACATTTGGCTTAAATTATTATTATTATTAAATTATATAAATCATATTTATTTTGCAGAGATGATGTTCCAGTCATTATTAAAGAGACACACACACACATACACACACAGACACACACACTGCTATTTTTATACCTAATTTGCATAAAGTTGAGAAACTCGCTTGTCATGCTGTCGCTTGCCGCTGATGCTGAGAATGCGGCTCCGTATCACGTGTGTACGTAGAAAATGATTGGTCACCTGTCACTTCGTCGGCAAGATGTGTGAACACATCTTAAGGTTGGAAGCCGTATTGTTAAATTAAAGCGAATCTGCAGTGATTAATCCACAGTACATGATTTTCCTCCGCATGCTCATACAAGTACAGTGAAGGTGCAGCAGCTGGATTTCTGAGCTTACATGCCTATCTAATGTGGCTCGTTTGTCTTTTCCCGTGCTGTGCAACTGACGTCCAAACGCTGGACAGCAAGTCAGACTTCTTCTACGACTAGGCGGTGTTCGAGTGGGTGTTGGGGTTGGGGCCCATGGCTGAGTGCTCGCTCTGCCACAAGAAGTTCACCCGCAACGACTACCTCAAAGTGCACATGGAGAACGTCCACGGAGAGACGGAGGGCTAGATCCAGGTCACACACACCTCTGGATGCGGACCATCTCACACAAACACACACACACGTTTGTCTTACTATCCTCATAAGGACCTCATAAGTATTATTAATGCAGCCAATTAACACTATGCTACACCTAAATTTGGTAGCTACTAAGATATAAAAACATCTTGCACACACATACGCACTCTCTTTCTCTCTCACACACACATGCTCTCGTATAGTAAATGGTTAGAAACACACACACATACACACACACGGCAAATGAAAATATCTTGAACATCTAGTATTTCCTATTGTAAGATTACAGTAAGTCAAATATATGATTATTAAACTTATTTCTGGACATTATTTTGTAATTCCAAGCTTGAAATCTTGTTCAATTGACAGATATTTTTTTAAAATATATAAACATTAATTTATACCAAGAAGCAAAATGATCTGCCTGTAAAATAAAAAATGTAAAGCTTTTTAAATTAAAAAAGATGATAAATAATCATATATTTCTTTAATAATCTCATAATAAGTACTATTAGATAATTTCGCCTATATTCAAGATCTTTTCACTTGCTAAGTGAATTATATTGCAGTGAATAGTATTGCAGTATTATGTCAGTATTAAATGGTGTTTTTTTTTTTTTTTTAATGCAGTTCGAATCCTCTGGATTATTTATGTGTACTGAGTGGCATTTACAGGGAGTGAACCCCGTTAGAGCGCAGGACAATCACACAGATACTTCAACCAGAGAGCCTCGTTTCGTATCAGCTGAAATGTTCGTCCAGCTAGATAATTAAAATATACGCAAATTTCCCAACAAATGTAGCCACTCATCCAAAGACATTGAATTCATTCGCTAGCCCACTGGTTCCACATGTTCCAGTGTGTTTTCGTTAACCGGAATCCTAAATGATTAGGCTGAAAAGTAACGCAACGTAATACCGTATGGCGAGAGAGTTAGCTAGTTAGTTAGCTAAGTGCCTTAGAGGTGTGTTATTCCTCGATGATTTGCCTTTTTTATTTATGAATGAACAACATATTTTTACCTATTTATAGTTGTGAAACATTCACGAGACAAGTTAGCTCCTGTTTACGCTTACATCAGCTCTCCTTCTGACTAAACTGGTCAACTAAATTGGCACTGTACAGGGTACAGTTTTTTTAACCATAAGCAGGAGATTTACATTACAGCTTGGCGCTCAAGATCATCTCTCATCCATGGATGCTATTGAATCCAGCTAGCAAAGCCGTTCTAGCGTCAGACAGGTTCACAGACCATGTGTCTAGTGTGGCAGGTTGTGGGATTCGGAAACTCGCGCCATAGTTACAGCATCAAGGTGTTGCTTCAGGGAAGCACTGAGAAACGTCTCGCATTTATACCAGCTCAAAAACTTATTTTTGTAATCATTTTTTGTCTAAGGCATGTAACATTGAAAGCCATGGAGGAAATGTATGGCACTGAGGACACATTGTACAGTATAATTAAACTCTCGATATGACAGTGATCAGACAATCAAATCTAAATCAAATTGATTTGTCTAGCTTCTCAAAGAAGCTTATCGTTAGCCTCATAGCATAATTGCCCAAGTCATATTTGGTCAAACATGACATAAGTAATTATGGTATGAGGCTAACGTTATGTTCAGTTTGTTGCTGTTTCCAGTATAATAGTTGACACTTGTGATATTGATGTCAGACAAGAATCATCAAAACCATAACCCTGCACTCTTCATGTAATGTTTAAGTATAATGAAGTTTCTTGGCTTTTCCAGCCAAAAATGCTTCTTTCTAAAAAAGTAAGTAAGGAATAAAACACGTGTGTGCATGCTGTTATAGGAAAATAATCAACGACTAGGTGGTGTGATGTGGCGCATGAATTATGAAGTGAATTATTTTAACATCATTTTTTTGGAATCTATGATTTCCTTTCAGTCTAAATTTTGGAGCAAGGCAGTTCGCTTTCAAAGTGAACTCATCCAGCAATATCATTCAAAAAAATAAAGAAATAAAGAAGCAGACTTCTTCTTCTCATGTTCTTCAGGAAGACTGCTGAGCTGTCGAACACGTGACTGGTTCAGTATTACCACTCTGAAGTTGATTACTTTCTAATAACAGCACTCATTCCTCAATCAATTTGCCAAAGATTACAATTTGGACTGTATTAAAGGAAGACGCGATACAAAATAGGTAAATCTCAATGTAAATTACCGTGTCACAGTGACCTTTCCTACTACAAAGTGAACGCAGGTACAAACACCACATGATGACGCTTCTCCACAGCACCTGGTGCAGAAATAACGAGAGTAATGCAATAAGAAGACTATTTTGTGTTATGCAGTATTTATGTTAAATATGTCACAAGGTACAGATACATTCCTTTATTAAAGTGTCAGTATTTTTGTATGTTATGCTTATTATTATTATTATTATTACAATTTAAAGAGAAGAAAGTTTATTAATTATTGCCGTGACTATACGAGGAGCCGAATGCTGATTGAGTTCCTGTTCTTTGTGGCCAGTTGTATTTCTGGAATACTGAATGTTAATGCTCAAGTGTTAGACGTATCAGATGTTACCATCTCAGTACCATTTTGATTTGTATTTTTATTGTCACTTTCTTCATTCCATTACCTGCTATTCAATATAAATAATACAACGAATGCTGCTAGTTTTGTCTTTTCATATGCGGTCAGTTTTACATATACAGATATATAAAAGTGCCTCTTTTCTTGGAATGTAATGGTGTGTTTGGATTTGACAACGAAAGACTTAATGGTCGTGTGTGTGTGTGTGTGTGTGTGTGTGTGTGTGTGTGTGTGTGTGTGTGTGTCGAGTGCAGCAGTATTTCCAATTCAGCAGCTCTCATCCTATAAAACTGTGTACAGCTTATTTTATTCACTTCCTGCACTTGGTTCGATTCAGGGTTGAATCGGTTTCTTACCGCAATGAAACCACGCTACAGTTCACATGGAAGTGGACTGACATCATCTCTGTCTGATCTACTTGGTCAAAATGCTGCACGAGAACCTGAATATTTTAATAAGAGCAAAGCTATTGAAAAGAATAACAAGGGAAGTAATTATTTTGTACAAAGCCTACTAATCAGAGGTGGTAACATCACTAACAAGAAGAAAAAACCCCGAATTTTACAATGTTTGTGGACAGGACGGATGTTTTTCTGTATGTTTCCGGATGTTTCTTCAGAAAAAGTAAAGAAATGAGGCCAGTGTCTAGGGTGATGCTGCTAATGTGTATTAATAAGCAGCACCATCTTAATGAGACCAAGGCCCTGCCTTCTTTCATTTTACGGGTTTATAATAAAAGGAAGCCTGTCAATTCACAGGTCAAAGTTCAACTAGAAAAATGCTGCATTCGGCTTACTTCAGAAGTGGGAAGTCAGAACTGGGAATTTTCTGAGTACAAAGCCAAAGAAATGCAGTTCACATTTAAGCAGAAGTGGTTAAAATCGGAAATGATTGTAATTCAGAATTACATTTTTATATGATTGATCTCCAGAGTGGAAAAAACCATGGGCACTTCCAGTTCCACAGGGAGTGATATATAGTTATTATATTTTGTTAAAGATATATAACAAGCATGTATATCTGATCTAAAACTAAATAAATCATTTAAAAGTGAAGAAGTGCTGTTTCGTTTACTCTCGATGCTGTGAGCAGCCATGTTGATTTGGCATCAGATGCTGAACTTGGGGTTGCGAAGACTGCAGGAATTTTAAGTTGAGGGGGCGTTTTCTTTTTCACCTAGTTTCCGATGAGTCGCACAGCAAAAGTCGACAAGAAACAAAAGTAACCAGAAGCCAAGACATCTTTCACATCCCGTGTCCTTTCCCCTTCAGTGAATCACCATTTCCATTGTGTGAAATTGTGAATTTGCGTTTGATCTGCACGTTGCTTTAGCTGAAAAAGCACAAAAGCACTGTTTTTTCCACAACGGTATCTTTGTCCAGTTTCTAAAATTTGCGATGGTATCTGCAGCCGTGGAGACTGATTAGGCTACGGGACAAAAGTTCCCCCTCGTCCATCACGGGAATGAATGAAAGAGGGAGTTGAATGAAAATGAACAACTTGAACAATGACTATATACATAAATAAGATGATGTGTGTTCAGTCGATGTTGCCAAGCTGTGGTGAAGCCATCGTCCATTTCTGAAGGCTCCTGATTCCCAGGCAGTGATTTGAGTATAAATTCTTGAGCTTGGGTAAATCGTTGATGTCAGACTAATCATATGTGCTTTTCAGAGTTGATTACAAGTGTTTACTCTACAGAGATTAACTAAAGCAAGACTCAGACGCTGGGAACTGTGGCTTAAAGGCTAATTAAAGCCTTAGCTCGGCTTGAGCTGCTGCTGACTCGTCAAAGGCAACGGCTCATCGAGAGAAAGACGGCACACACACGACGGAGGACTTCACAGCCGCTGTTCAAGGCTACAGAGCTGCACATCACACTTCAGGGAACGTAACGCACCACAATCGCACCATTCAAGACTTCAGACTTTCATTTCTACCGTAGTTTTGTCAGGAATATATTCACTTGGCAGTTGCTTTTATCCAGAGTGACTTAGCAGTTGAGAATTAAGGCACTTTTTGAGTTAGCAGATTTTTTTTTTCAACCACAACCTTCTGCACAGTAACCACTAATCTGACACGACCCCATGAACAGCCATTAATGTCATTATGAAATTATGAAATGAAGTGTTTCCCTGTAAATTCCACCGCAGTGTTTACACTTCTGCTTTTTTCTGGATTCGCTTTCTAAACTGGAAATTCCCCAAAACACACGCAGGCTTTTAAATAACAACAAAGAAGCCATTAAAATGTAAATAGTAAGGAATAAAACACAACAGGGCATGCTGATATAGGAAAATAATCAACCACCAGGTAGTGTGATGTGGCTCAAGTTACTTTTACTACCTTGATTATTTACCTATAAATTTGTGTCCTGAAATGTTAAATTTTTTTCTTATAGCACAGCAATTTGCCAAACATACTTTTTTTGTAATTTAAGAATGACATATTACACTTTTTATCCTTTTATAGTTACATTTAATGCTTGGAATATCCTGTTGAACTGGACAATGTCGATCTTTAACGACAAGGAAGTTGTAGAAGAGAAGAGAAGTTTACGTGAAATAGTGTAAACCAAGCATCTCCGAACGAAATCTAATAACTCAGTGGGTGTGGCCTAATATTCTAATGAAGACATTTGATTGACGTCTCTGTCTGAAAGTCTCAGCTTGCTACACCTGTCTAGCAAAACCAAACAAAACAAACAAACGAACAAAAACATTCAAGCATGATAAAAACAACACTGAATTTGTGATTGGTGCTCAAGATTAGCCACACCCACATTACACTTTCTCTCTTTCTCTCATTCAGTAAACTCTTTCAGGTAACTGTAAACCTCAAACTGCAGTGGAGTTGAGTACGTGCTGATGTGACGATCATTTCTTCTCAGTTTCTCAGGTTCTCCTGTAAACACTCGGCTTCTCGCAGCCCTCCTTTCCCTGCGGCGGAATTATGGGAAATCCGTGCCGTTCACTCTTCAGCCAGATGTGTGCCATATTCCCACGCACGACATAATTATCGAATTCACGGTGAACATCACAACATTTGTCTCACTACTCTCCGCCTCAGTGTGGGTTCGACAGGTGCAGACCTTCGCTGATTTTCCACTGCATGTGTTTACACAAGAACACCACTCCAATCTACATCTACTATATATATACTGTGTGTGTGTGTGTGTGTGTGTGTGTGTGTGTGTGTGTGTGTGTGTGTGTGTGTGTGTGTGTGTGGAGTTGAGGATCTGTGGTGACCTTTCTTCTTCTCCCCAGTGTGGTGCCCTCTTACACACCCTGATTTTCCCCAGTGGTGAATCAAAGACTCATCACCTATCACATTTTGATTTTCTTGTAGCATGTAGGATGAAATACTGGCTTTAATTACACAATATTGTATAAATATTTTACAGCATTAGCTAATCTAGGTAGCTAAACACAATAATTTGCTAATCTTAACATGCTAACTAGTTATCTTTGTAAATGTTAGCGTTATGACTCCATCTGATGTTATGTGGCTCATCGAGAGAACCAGTAGGACGATGCTGTAGCTTGCAAGCTAATGTTAGATAAACTATAGTGTACGAAATGGTGTTTATTTAATCTTCTTTCTTTCTTTCTTTCTTTCTTTCTTTCTTTCTTTCTTTCTTTCTGTATGTGTAATATTATCTGATTTCATGGTATATGAATGATCTGTTGCTCTGCTGCTAGTATTTATGGGAAGTAAGAATATGTGACTACTCACTATAATATTCGAGATTAGTCACTAATTTTGCTGAAAAGAAATACCTCACTTTCTAGTGATTGGCCAGATCCAACCTGAATTGCTTTTATTGGACGCACGAGTGGAAATGATAGACCTCTGAAAAGACTAATCACATATTTTCCAGCATGTGTGCAATTCAGACCTGACCGCTAACTGCTGATTCCTGCTGCTGAAGACGTGGAGAGCTGTTCCAGCCGAGACAGTCAGTTCCACAGCAAAACTACACCGAGGTACTGAAAAAGGTACTGAAGTGTTCTACTCAGAGGATAAAAGATTGTGGATAAGGATGATTGTTGCACCTTTGGGAAGTAGAGTAGCATTAACAAATTGAAAACAAAAGTTTTGTTAATTTGATATGCTCTCTCGTAAAGAAAACACGCCCATGGTTTGAAGGATAAGCTGACCAAACAGTCATACAGCTCACTTTAAGATACATCGTTTTATCAATAATAATGAATTATCAAAGTATAAAAAGATAAATTATAACTGGAACTTACCACCCGGTATCTAAATGAAAAACACATAGTACAGCCAAAACTTTAATTCTAGCATCACATACTGTGGTTAAATCAAACTGCCATACGGGACTGAGACACGCCTCTGTTTTACTCAAACTCCGCCCCTTGTGCGTAACTCTCGCGCAAATTCTGAACAGCGCTTAATCCTAGAGTTACGTTTGATGTCACAGTTCCAATGTGCACAATTTCAGTATTAAATCCTCATGACTGGAGTTTTTTTTTCTTTCTTTTTTTCCCCAAAAAACATGATATAAAAACAATATCTAAGTCTGTAACAAAGTGTGTTTGCTGTGAATCTGTTGGAAGACTTATGGTTGGAACACACACACACACACACACACACACACACACACACACACACACACACACACACACACACACTAAAAGATCCCACATTCACGCCCATCGTGGGCTTGAATTCAGAATGTGTCTGTGTTTCTAATTATGCTTTTACTGGGAGCACTGGTTTCCTGTCCCTGTGTTTTGTGTGTTTGTGTGTGTGTGTGTGTGTGTGTGTGTGTGTGTGTGTGTGTGTGTGTGCTCAGACACTGGTCCCCACCCTGGTTCCAGGAGTGTGATTAACTCAACGCCACACAAACTGCCTGACTGGTCCGCCTCGGTTTCACTACGGCTTGTCCATCCCACCCTACGAAGGGACTCGGTGTCTTACATTTCATACAAGAGTATGTCACACACACACACACACACATTGTGTGTGTAGCGTTCAAATCACTATTGTTAGTCGCTCTGGATAAGGGCGTCTGCCAAATGCCATAAATGTAAATGTAAATGTCGCTACAGCAATGTTGCTGCAACCAAAATTAGAGTTACTGCAGACCTGGCTCTTCAAGGAAGAAAATAAATAAATAAATAAATAAATAAATAAATAAATAATAATAATAATAATAATAATAATAATAATTCTACTACTACTACTACTACTATTAATAAATTTATTTATTTATTTATTTATTTATTTATTTATTTATTTTTGTATTAATAGTAGTAGTAGGATCCAGGGACACAGGGTTCAGTCCTGAGCTGAGGTTGCTGCCTGTGCAGAGTTTTGCTTCTTTTGTGTGGATAATGTGAGAATGACAGAGAGACACAGAGCAAGAGAAAAGGCAAAGGAATGAGGAAGGACACAAAAAGGTAGAGAAGAGACCAGGAAAAAATTCTGGCATTTATAGATCACAGTTGCTCCAAAAGCCCCTAGTGGCTGGTGACAGACCTGCAGTTAAACAAACGCATAATTGGTGGTATGGTGAAGTTTTCTGCAAATAGATGTTGCTCTTTAACGTTTATAGAAGGAGTCTCCAGTGTCAGTGTCACCTGACAAGAGAGGTGAAGGAATAATAATAAGTAATGTTTAGAGCTGCTATAATGTAATGTTTTTCAGATATTCCACAACATAACTATAAAAGGATAAAACGTATGATAACATAACAGTGACTCTGCTTTGCCTCAGTCACATCACACCAACCCATCACTGATTATTTGCCTATAACAGCACACTTCCAAGTGTATTGTTCCTAATGA
>CM074960.1:20418647-20436999 GCA_037577455.1 Pangasius macronema
AACAGGTAGGGTGGGATGCTTCCCTGAGCCACAGAATGTAAAGTATGTTCTCATACAGTGTGTGTGTGTGTGTGTGTGTGTGTGTGTGTGTGTGTGTGTGTGTGTGTGTGTAGCGTTCAAATCACTATCGTTAGTCGCTCTGGATAAGGGCGTCTGCCAAATGCCATAAATGTAAATGTAAATGTTGCTACAGCAATGTTGCTGCAACCAAAATTAGAGTTACTGCAGACCTGGCTCTTCAAGGAATAAAAAAAAAAATTTAATAAAAAAATAAAATAATAATAATAATAATAATAATAATAATAATAATAATAATTCTACTACTACTATTAATAATAATAATAATAATAATAATAATAATAATAATAATAATTCTACTACTACTATTAATAAATAAATAAATAAATAATATTTATTTATTTATTTATTTATTTTTGTATTTATTTTTGTATTAATAGCAGTAGTAGGATCCAGGGACACAGGGTTCAGTCCTGAGCTGGGGTTGCTGCCTGTGCAGAGTTTTGCTTCTTTTGTGTGGATAATGCGAGAATGACAGAGAGACACAGAGCAAGAGAAAAGGCAAAGGAATGAGGAAGGAGACAAAAAGGTAGAAAAGAGACCAGGAAAAAATTCTGGCATTTATAGATCACAGTTATAGATCCAAAAGCCCCTAGTGGCTGGTGACAGACCTGCAGCTAAACAAACGCATAATTGGTGATATGGTGAAGTTTTCTGCAAATAGATAGCTTCTTTTGTCTGATTAATTTCAAAAGAGAGCAAAAAGAGAGGTGAGGGAATAATAATAAGTAATGTTTAGAGCTGCTATAATGTAATGTTTTTCAGATATTCCACAACATAACTATAAATGGATAAAACGTATGATAACATAACAGTAACTCTGCTTTTGGAGTCAGTGTAGTGTGGTTGGGTAGTGACTAATAAACGGATATTGTCGTGTGAAGGTTCACATAACAAGGATTACTAGAGGCCAAGTAAATTTACATACTGGTGTGTGCACTCACATATGCTTAACATTTTGGTTTTGTTTGCAATGTCTTGATCTGAAGTTGTTCTTCTCCAGCTGAGTATCGGGTTTAAACCATCCTGTCAAACTCCTGTGCTTTAGCAAAACCTACGTGGAGATCTGATCAAGTCCAGAGCAAACATTCGCTCTGCCATTGCTCCTGCTTCTGTGGGCTGAATAAGTCTCTCAGTCTGGCCAGGAATTGTGGGATTTCTGAATTCCTTCTCTGTTCATTTAGACCGTAATTCCAGGAGGGAGAGTTGTCTGGTGTGAAGAAAGGCTGGTGTGAAAAATGCGTTTGAATTTTTTTTTTCTGTAAAGTTATCTCTTTAGAAACAGTGACGCCGCCCTAAGCGGATAATCCCCACGTCTGAATTTGAGTCAGCAAAGCTTAAGCAAAGTAAACATTCTCCGTTCTCCGAGTCTGAGACGCAGGTGGAGCCGTCAGTCTGTAAAAATCCAGCGGTTTCTGGAAAGCCTTGACTTTGCGTCTGTGCTCCAAAGAGCAACGATTACAGTCCACTTTATTCTGTTTAACTTGGGCAACATCTAGTGCAGGGGTCGTCAACTGGCGAACCGCAGTCCGGATGCGGACCCAGCAAAGTCTTTTTCTTTGCGGACTGAACCGAGTACTTGAAAAAAAAAATGACTGTAGCAGAACCGATAATCCTACAGAAAAACTGGCAGTAGTTCAGTTTTCTAAACGCGGACCAGTGCGGCTTCTGTAGCAGATTCTCTGTTGTGGCCAATCGCGTGCATTTATGCTAATTATTGAGATGAAGGCAGCTCATCGGACCGAATTCTAGCTACAGGGCTAGAGAGAGATTCACAGAGAGATACACATCTCTGGTATGATTAGCGAATTTATGACATGGAAATAATTGTTTATTGGGACGAATTGTATTTCGTAGTGATGTTTTGTTTTGGTGTTTTTATCTTGGTGAAGCTAAACAGAATGAATGTCGGTTAAACCTATCACTAATGGTTGAGCATTTAAAGGTCATTGTTGTCACCATTCAGTCATAGTTAGTCTCTTATCCGGACCTCTGTACGCGGGGAATTTTACGTACTATTGACTAGATATTGTGGGTTGGTACAAATACATCCCATAATAGTTCCCAACATGGCAGAGTAAAGGGATGGATGATACAATGTAGAGATGAGAGAAAGTGACTTACAAGCCTGGAGAAAGAGAAGAGTGTTTGTTTTTGAAGTGGGCTGGCCGTACGTTGTCAGACATGATGAGAGGGAGAGTATGTGCGAGAGAGGGAGAGACAAAAAGAGAGCAAAAGCGTCCATCAGCAGCGGGCAAGCATTAAATAAACTCTCCGAAATGAGAGCCCTGTCAACACACACATCACTGACATCAAGTGTACTATTCCTCTACCACAGACCTGTCTGCACTTAGCACACACACATACACACACATACACACACACATATGTACATAGACACTCTATACATAAAGCCACAGTCATGTGCACACACGTGCACACACACACACACACACACACACGCACCGTGCCGGGCGACAGGAGTGAGGCGTACGGGTACAACTGCCTCTGGGTGGTCCCCTTACTACAACCAGCACAAAGTGTGAAAGAAAAGAGAGGAGAAGAAAGGCACTGGAGGCAAAGAAAACACGAAGGAAATCCCGTTCCTGACCACTTCATTTATTTTCCCTCTCTCTCAGCCGAGGGGGCTCGTTCTTCGCTCCAACACTGCGAGCAGCTGCCTGTATAACACACACCATTACCACAAGGCGTCATTACATTAGGATCTAGGAAACAACACAGGTGCGGGAAAAGCTGCATTTAAACACACCATTATTAAGCAAACTACTTCAAAACCTAATGTTTTATGAGTGACTTTATTAGGGATCATTTTTCCCATGCTGCTTCATTGTTCTGGTCAGAAATAACACACAAAATACACACGGCCAGTGAAAAAGTTTTGAACACCTGCACGTTATAAAACTAGTCGTTATTGCGGCAGACAAAACAAAATGGCAGACGGTGGCAGTTGGAACAACATCAAACGAGTGTTCATGACTAAATAATCGTGTTTAAATAACTTGTAATTTGCTGTTTAAATGGTTGAAGTTATAGGAACACTGTTGCTAAGCAACTGGAATATATGGACACCGAGTATAGACGCTAACTGCTAAGTAAGGAATGAAAAACACTTCAGGGCGTGCCTTTATAGGAAAAGAAATACTCTTATACTAGCATGTCTGGAATTATTTTTTATTCCGTAAACTACGAACCTGAAGACTTTTCTGGAAATGTTAACGTTACAGCTATACCTGGCTGTTAACTCGTATAACTAGGTCTAACGTTTTTGCCACCTAGCATTGCAGCTTTCTATTTTAAGTCATTGATACACACAATGTGAACGTAAAAACAAGACAAACCCATCAGGAATATCCACATTTTTCTCAGATGTGTTGCTAACATCTTATGAAAACACTTGGTTTGGCATAAATTACACTGTAATTACACTTACACTTAGCATTGACCGCAGACCAAGCCACTGGTTCAACCATACCGAGAAACATCAACAGCTTGTCACTTATGAACTTGAAGCTGTCAGAAGTGTTTAACTTCCAAAGTTGTGAATACCACGAGAGATACATGAAGCTACGGAATGACTAGCATTTATGAAGATTTATTCAGAATTATTAACTGCTCGCTCTCAGATCCTATACAGAAGTGCACTTGGAAGGTAAATCAGTTAAGCCTATAGATAAAAGACCCGCAGACAGAGCCAGACGTAATCGTTAAGACGAATATACTGTAGATTTTGTCTAGTTCACAATTAGATCCAGATTTTTCTTAATAAAATAAAAAGGTTCCCTTTTCACCTACTTTAGTTCTCCTCCTTATTTAGATTTCCCATTTTTAGAGAAAGTAAAAGCAGAGCATTGTTTGAAGTTTATCCAAAAAAAATTTCAAAAGAATTTTTCTGTTTAAAAAAAAAAAAAGACACCGAACACTGTCACTGAGGCTCCGCTGTGGAAATTCAAAACTCGAACCTGATGTGAAGCTGCAGCCACACTAATCGAACACATCTCTGTTATTAAAAAACAGAGAGGTTTGGACCTAATTTGTTGTTTCGGCAGTTTCTGAACGTGAATGAACCATTTTTCCAGAGTTTGCTCGGATTTTACGGGGCGGTAAAGGGTGATGATGGAGGACTCTGAAGCAGTCCAGTCTAAACAGCCGGAGGAACGTGAGGAGAGACGAGGCCTTTCTTCTCCTCCGTAGGGGGCAGCAGGGCAGCGGGGCATCACCCTTGATCCCTTGTTCCCTTTTCAGCTCTCCATCTGACCATCTCTCTCTGTAACTCTCTCTCTTTCAGGCTAATCTCTTCCTCTTTAACCTTTGCTAACTAGCTCTTTTTTTTATCTTGCACTAATCTTTCGCTCTGTCTCTTCTTTTCACTAAATCACATTGTGGGAAAATCAGTAAGGGCTAACGATTTTCAAGAAAAGCAAAGGAATCACTAACAATAGTATTAGTGCTCTAAAATTTATGCTTAGTATACTTTACATGGCTAGGCTACAACATTGAGCGAGAGTTTTACGGTGATTGAAGTTTGTTCTTATAGTTAATATTTTATATTAATATTTCCGAGCTGCCTATCTAGCTAAGCTTTAGCTAGGTCTTATTATAAGTTGATATGTTGAATGAGTATCTGTTAAATATTTAAATAACAAACAACCTTACAAGTGAAATGTAAAAATTACCCAGTTATCATTTACTTATGATAACTTACTATGCGAATCATAACTAACATTAAGCTAGCTAGTTGTTTGTTTCATATGCAAGTAGCTCATCTTGCTTTTTCCCTTATGCAAATGTATATAATTTTAAGTTTTACCTTATTTTACATCATATTTTACTATTACTAACATAACAGTTCATATAATCAGTGCAATGAAATCAAATGTTAGCAAAAGATGCTAAAATAAAATGGTCCACATCAACCCACTCAGTGCTAATCTTGTTGGACTCTGGTTGCAACATCAAATAATCCATACAAACACTTTCCAACATATGAAATTGAAATGTTATTTGACTTTGTCTGGCTATTTGGTGTTGACACTAAAGAAATTAAGAAATGATGTATAGCTACATCAACCAGCATCTCAGTTTTGGCTCGACTTTGAGATTCCATTAGGGCTCCATTAGGGATTTATGTATTTATTGTAAATTATTTTGCTGTCTTCGATTTAAAATATGTGTATTTTATGGTGTAATCCATTCCAGCTTTCTCAGGGTCGAGTGGTCTGTGCAACATACCTGCGTTACCCTACATTCACACTATCAAGCACCAACGCGACAGTACGACAAGCTACGTACATTGCATCAATTCTATGCAAATTAGCTATGACACCGTAAAACCGACAAATCCAAATAAGTGGCTTGAATGAGCCCTCGGACCAACCGTATGGGGCATGAGGTGAGATGTTTCTTCAGTTCCCCGCTCAAAACTTCAGATCCTGCAGTCAGTTCCCATTTAGGTAGCTACTACTACTACTAGTACTACTACTACTACTAGTACTAAGAAGCTGGACTTCTTGACCTGTAACATAGTTATAGCTTTACAACTGAAAGTGTTTGTGATGAGAATCAAACCCTGAGGTAACCTTTTTTCTGGTAAGGCCATAAAAATAACAATATATTATAAAGAGTAACATAATGTAACAAACTAGTTAAATGTAGTAAACTGTAAACTAGTAAACTGATAAATTTAAGTATTTATAATATACATTTTGTTAATCCATTTATTTCTGTAAAGCTGCTTTGCGACAATGTCCATTGTTAAAAGCACTATACAAATAAAACTGAACTGAACTGAACTAGTTATAATTTTAATGTTTCATATCCCTTTTGTAGCTAGATAAAATTAGCTAGCTGAAACAGATCGTTGTTAGCTAACTAGCTACATGAACGATGAACAGATTTATGTTTCCAAGGCAGTAACATAGTTTAATATGTTAAACCTAGTTGGCGCAAAGTACCAAAGTAAAAACGTAGTAAACTATAAAAAAAAACACAAAAAAGAAAGATAAAGTGAAAATGAGTAGACGTATTCCCACAGCTGTACCAAAATCCTGAGTAATAATCCAGATTTAAGGCTTTTGTATTCGACACGGTATAAATGGTGCTTGGTAATTAAGGAATGGACACACATGCACACACACACACACGCATGCGCACACACACACTCTGCATGTTCTAACAGGGTGAAAGTCACAGTCCTCTGAACTCAGAGTGCATGTCCTCTTCACTCCCTGTGTAATGACTTTTCACATAATGGCCTGTAGTAGCTATAATAGCCTCTAGTGTCAGCCGTGTATGTGTGTGTGTGTGTGTGTGTATGAGAGAGAAAGAGAGAGTGTATAATTGTAATGGAGGGTGAGACAGGGCCTGTCTAAGCCTCCTCAATTAGTCACACTGAACCTGTTCCCCCGTAGACCACACACACTCACACACAAAGTCTGACAGACATTACGCCTGTGCATAGACACTGAATATCCCACCATAAAACACACACACACACACACACATTTCATGGTGATAAAGTCCTTGGTGTCAGTGTGCTCTCAGCACTGCACTAATCCCCCACAACACATATATCTCTCACAGGAAGCCGCTTCTCAAACATCAGGGGCCTTGGAGCAGCATTGTGAGTGCAGGATACACACACACATACACCTACATACACACACACACACACACAGACAGCCTCCAAGGCCGTATCCTCCTGCAGCTCTGTCAATACACAATCTCTCTCTGAATTCTCCATCACTCATAAACTCACACAAGCATGTACAAACAACAAACAGATCTGTGCGTCTGGTCAAACACACAACCAGACGCACACACACACACACACACACACACACCTACACACTCGCTGTAAGGCAGGTGTTTACCAGACAGAGGAAATATCTTTCCATACTCTCTCTTCTGTGTAAATATCTGTTGAATGACATCAATAAAAAAGCTTCAACGTTTATTAAATGCAATAAGCGTGTGCAGTGTGACACAGCGCCCCCTGTGTGTAAAAAAAAAACCACCTCAATTAGACCGAAAGTCTCCCAGACAGGATCATTAAACGATACTTTAAGAGCTTGGAGAAAGGCGTGATGATTTAGATATGATTAGACATAGTAAGAAGTGTAACACAATGACTCTATCAGTCATTGTATCTGTATCTGTGTCTGTATCTGTTCTGTGCTCTAAATATCCGTATCTGTATCTGGATTCGGGAATGCCTATCCCGGGAATGCCGGGCGTGAGACGGGAATACACCCTGGGATGCTTGTTGCAAGGCACTATGCAAACACACACACACTTGCACACTCATTCACACTCATTAACTCATGAGAAGTTTTGTAGGATCCCAGTTTCAGAGATTTAGGAGCACTAGGACTCGTGACCCATCGTCATAACCTGAAAGTGCGTTTCATTCTGAGTAAATATCGTGATGTGAGGAATTTGATGACAGTGATTCCCATGAAAGGTACATAAAGGACAAAATGTACCCTGTTTGGATTAGGGTTACAGGTACCCACCCCTGGAGCCAGGCCTGGTCTTGGTGTCCATAGGTGAACGCTACTCACGACATTACTCGGTCATGCTCAGCTCAAAATGGCAGCGTGGAGCCATCTTGTGGTCTCAAACACCTGCAAGATGAAAGGTGGGGGGGTCAGTCATACATGGACTTGACCCTTGCAGTGATTGAGGGCAAGAAAAACTATGAAATATTTGGGCCCTCTTACATTTTCAGCATATTGGATGAAACATATAGGGTAGCCCAGGCATCACAATTTGATCTATTTCTTGTAAAGGCTCCTTGATAGCCATAATAAAGAAGAGCGGAAATTTTAAGAAGTAAGATGTTAATTTCTGAGCATAGGATTGAAACTTGCTGAGTTTTCTCTAGGGTGTTAGAAAGTATGAATCATTTGCCCAGTTTTAGTAAGAGCGCAGTTCTTCTTGTTGAAAACTGAGCACTGTCTGACGTTACCCCACTCGAGCCGTCGAGCTGTACGCAGGCAGCGACTTGTCACTATAATGACAGAAAGGATTTTGCGTAGAGCTTACGTAAGCTTTATGTCTGAAAATGTCGCTCTGGAACTCTTGCAAAAACATCGCCTCAGACAGACAGGATGATGTGTAAGCACGAGCCATTTGATGTGACCACATGAGAACTCTCCAGAGGCAGGACTTTTTTGTCGAAGACATCTGCAAAATAGATCGGTTGCATCACAGAGGCCAAGTGAAGCATGAGCTAAACCTTGGAAGTCTTAGAAGTCTTTGCAGGATGCATTCTCAAACATGCTATCCCTTACACAAGCTACATAAACAATAGCACACCTTTTATCTCTGTCTAAAGCATGATGTTGAGCGATGAGGGTTGGTTCACATCACAGGGCCTTTTACAGCTCACACAATGCAGTGTTTTTTTCCCCTGGACTCTAACTACCAAACCTCATCAACCTCCAATCGCAGTTACTGTAAGACCTTTTGTGATTTATCTGATGACAAAGACATGTGTAGTGTCTTCAGCTGGATTCGATTGTGTTAAACGCTCTGAATCAGAGGGAATAAATGAAAGGCGCTCTGTCTGGGAATAACGAGCACTTGATTTCAGGTCCAACAGAGATGCGTACGACTGAGAAGGATGAGCATGTCCTGTCAATGGCTTTGTTTACAAGCAGAAATTTCAGTCAATGTGAAAAAAGTCTTTTGAAATCTATTGAAAATCTCAATCTTTACATGCATGTTCAAAGTAACCTAAACCAAATAGATGCCTTAGAGGCATCAATCCTATTACGAGAAGCTGTGATTCCTATTAGAGACTAACGAGTAGCCAACATCAGTGTGGCGAGTTAGCCAAGTGTTAAAAGATTTCCTTATTAACTAAACAAGTGCAGAAGAGGAATTACCTCACGCATCACTGTTTCAAAGTGTTAGCTGGATGTTGTATCCAACCTTTCATTCATTCATCATTAACAACAGCTTTATCCTGGTCAGGGTCACGGTGGATCCGGAGCCTATCTCAGGAAAGCACCATACACACATTCGCATTTGACCTGTGCCATGAGGAGAACTTTTTTTTTTTTTACAAAATCCTTAAATGATCAAAAGATTTCTTAAGGTTATTAAGGTTAGGGTTAGGTTTAGGTGTAGGCATAATTAAGCATCAATTATCTGCATTAATAATTATGTCGATGGAAAGTCCACACAAGGATAGTAAGACAAATCCCTCTAGTGCTTCTCTGTTTGAGCTGATAGCATCTCAGCTGCAGTCCAGCATGCAGGCGCACTAAACCACTGACACTCCTTAAGAGACACACTGCCATGTGTGTGTGTGTGTGTGTGTGTGTGTGTGTGTGGTGTACAGATGTCTTCACAATCAGGCACTGTTCAGTACAGTGTTTTTACTGCTTCCATGAAGTTAAATAAACATCTCCTTACAGAAATTTTCACCATATCAGCAATTAGATGTTTTAGATGTTATTCTTTGTTAAATAACAAAGAAAGCATGTGTACTTTGTTACTATAGGCAATACGATACGATACAATCTACTATGATAACTGTAATATAAACCATAACCAATAGCAGAGCTGCTGTTATAGAAAGTTATAACAATAATAACAATAACAATAACTTCTGACCAATCAGAATTGAGAATTCCACAGCATGGAAGTTCTCTACTTTCATGTGTGCTCCTTTCTCTTTGGAGGTGTGTTTGGGGTTTGGTGTGTGTATGTGTGTGTGTGTGTGTGTGTGTGTGTGTGTTATGAGTATGTAAATGAATTGTTCATGCTTCCTGGGTGTCCCTGTGTCTGTTTGCGTGACTGTGTGTGTGGTTTTTCTGATGTAGTTCTTTTTCATGGCTGTTTGAGTCGCTGCCTCTGTCTTTACAGGCTCCATTGAGAGTCAGTGGGCTGCTGGCGATTACCACACAGCACAGGTGTTAAAGCCAGAGAGGAAGTGTGTGTTGTGTGTGTATGTGTGTGAGAAAGAGTGGGTCTGCACAGTAATAATGTATATACACTAGACCTAGTGTATATAGGTACAGCTCTGCACTGTTCACTTTAAACCTGCAAAGGAAGAGACAGGAAGTGGAATCAACCAATCGCAGCTTGGTCTTCATTGGACAGGAATAAAGTCAAATAGCATAACGTCAAGTTATATTATTCTAAATCATATCAGCCGCTAGTCAAGCAGAACACAACAAACCACACTATACTGTATTATTTGACCCAATCAAAATAAAGCAGTTTCCTGCCAAAAGTCTGCATGCCAAGTCATGCTTAGTCAGGAGCAGCAATGTCTGAGACAGTGGAGACAGAGAAGCATCCCTGTCCCAATTTATCAGCTATCAGCTTCAGTTTAAATCCTTCAAAGGAAACAGCGTGATAATGATCTGCCTTTTATAACTCGATATCCAACCTGCAGAAACATGTACAGATAAGCCATTAGCTAACTAGACTAACTAGCCAGATCTTTTAATATTTTACAGTGTGAAAGCTCTGTATTAAACTTAAGATGTCATTTCGATGTGAAGGGCGTCTTTGCTAAAACTAACTATATAGCTAGAAACATGTGAATGTATGGATAAACATAAGCTAGCTAGCTTGCAAACAAACCTAGCAAGCTAGTGAAATGCCAACAGGATTTGGTTAAGTTAGCTAGTCCACTTACTGTCAGCTTTCTTTATATATTATTGACATTGAAAGTGGTGTTCATTTTGGCATAACTTTAGCTAACATGATTATTCAAAAATGCATTCCTCAGATATAGAACATTGAGGAAGATCCTCAGATATACAACATTGAGAATGGTCCTCAGATACAGAACATTGATGATGATCCTCAGATACAGAACATTGAGGATAATCCTCAGGTATAGAACGTTGAGGATGATCCTCAGGTATAGAACATTGAGGATGATCCTGAGATATTCAACATTGATGATGATCCTCAGATACAGAACATTGAGGATAATCCTCAGGTATAGAACATTGAGGATGATCCTCAGGTATAGAACATTGAGGATGATCCTGAGATATTGAACATTGATGATGATCCTCAGATACAGAACTTTGAGGATGATCCTCAGGTACAGAACATTGATGATGATCCTCAGGTATAGAACATTGATTATGATCCTCAGATACAGAACATTGATGATGATCCTCAGATACAGAACATTGATGATGATCCTCAGATACAGAACATTGAGGAAGATCCTGAGATATACAACATTGAGAACGGTCCTCAGATACAGAACATTGATGATGAGCCTCAGATACAGAACATTGGCCCTACCTCAGTTAAATGGCTCAATATGCTGGAGTAAGCAAAGACTAGTATAAAATGAGATGTCTCCTTTACCTCCCTAGAAGGCATGAATTCTATCCAATTTGAAAAAGCCTGTTGAGGTAAGTTTTGCTAATTTGCTAATGTCACCTGGCTATATTTAAGTAAGTTAGCTTGTTTTCTTTGCTAATTCCAGGTTAGACTAGCATTGATTCCAGTAACTAATATAATGAGCTAGGCAGCATACATGCATAGCCTTGGTCACACATATTATCAGTTAAAAAGTTTTACCTTTTAATATTTGAGGACTTTTAAAAAGAACAACTATTTAATTTCACTTGAATACATTTTTGACTATTCTTAACTATCTATCATTTCAAGATAAGTCCGTATACGTTCTCAGTATTTTTCCACCCCAGAGCAGTATATTTACTCAAGTCAGTGGGTCTTGTAGTCTTTCCGCCACAGGCAACAGAGAATGCACTGCAGGCCGAGGCCTAAAACGCGCTGTGCATCAACGGCAGGGACAAGAGGGCGTTCACTCACGCAATAAGCGAAGGCCGTTTAGTGATTTACGACAGTCACTGGAGATGATTCATTCCCAGTAAATCTCTGGCTACCTTGTGCTGGACAGGAACGTGAGCATGTTTCAAATGAAGCCGTAAAAGGCCTTGTTTCAGAGCTGCTGAAAAGCCATAACTTAGATGTGGAAGGCGTCCATGTCTTTCGATGTTCGTCCGGCACTTTTTCACGTGCTCTCCTGCCACCCCCGGAGAGCTGAGAGAGGAGCATCACGAGGAACATTTGTGAAGGATTACTGCTCATTTAACACATTTTTAAAGCAGTTCCTCATCTTCAAAGCGGCGCAGCAGCTTCAGTAGCCCCTCAGCTCTCAGCAGGAGCCCCTATCCTCCTTAATAGCGGTTTATCCTGTTGTCATAGTGGGTTAAAAACAATAGGTAACTCTAGAGAGCTACAGAGGAGCGTGCCGCTTTCATATCTCCACCTGTGAGGCGATTGGAGCAGGATTGGGTGTTTTGAATTGCGCCGTAGTAATGGGACACATGGGTAATGACATATGCACATGTACAAGATCTCTCCTGAGCTTCACACTCAGTTTTCCTCTCTGTAGTTTGAGGAGCGTTCTTTGTTCTCGGCTCCGAAAGTGGGGTCCGGTTTGAACATGATTAGAAGCATGTTGCGGAATTGGCTCCATCCTCTTTTCAGGAACAACAATTCCAGCTGGGCCAGGCACAGGGCTAAGTAGGAGCAGACCTTTTCGGCAAACGGTGTTATATAATTATGTGTGTGTGTGTGTGTGTGTCTTTTAGTATTTAAGTGGAGTCTAGTGCACTGAGGCTCCCCGGAGCACCATAGTTATAAGAGATGGTGTTCTTTCAAAGTGTTCTGATGACCTCAGAGGTTTGTTGGGTCGAGAAAGCTTTTGCGGTCACTTCTACTCCCTTGTGATTGATGCTAATGCCTTGACTTAGCATGGAAGAAAGTATTAGCAAACAGATGAACGGTTCCCAATAGAATACTTGTAGACTATTCGTGTTGTGTTCTTCCCGCTTCTTCATCTGGAGCTGCTGTGGATCTTTTCACATGGATACCCAAAAGATTTACACTTCCCAAAAACAATAACAAAAAAATCGCCTAGATACTGTTTATTTGTACCGAAGTGTCCTGTGCTCACATCCTTTCAACACAATTAAAACTGCTTGTCTTTATGCTCCTGTACCTTCTAGTCAAGGTTTCTTCCTCATGTCGGGTCAGGGAGTTTTCCTCAGCACCGTCGCCTCTGGCTTGTTCATTAGGGAACCAGATCTACCTCCAGATTCCTGTGAAGCTGCTTCGTGAGAATATCTAGTCTTAAAATATCTTGCAGCAAAGCACTGTGTTTAATTAAGCACTGATTTAGAGTTTTGGTTGGAGACCAGGTGCATTTAGGAGGCAGACATTCCTGGATATTGGAAAGATTCCCTGGAGCAGGAATCCATCAGGAAGAGCCGAAATCTGGGAGGGATTACGAGACACAAGAATTGGGAGAGATACACAAACATGCCTGAGGTGGAAGATTTGCTAAGTAAGTGAAGAGAGACATTACTGAGGCCTGGCCATGGTGGAAATAAACTCCATGCCAAACCTGTTGCAGAGTGTCTATCTCTGTGTGTGTGTGTGTGTGTGTGTGTGTGTGTGTGTGTGTGTGTGTGTGTGTGTGTGTGTGTGTGTCTGTTTTTATAGGTGTTCCTGTTTGTTTTAATGGCGCACAAGTTCAAAGGATATGCGGTCGTCTTTGTGTATTTGTATGTGGGTACGTATGTGTGTGTGTGTGAGTACTAATTATATATGAACTCTTGAATTCACAAGTTTGAGCATTTGTACATCTTCCCTCGACTCTCATATGGAACGTATGATCTGCAGGAGACATTCCAGAGCTGAAGCTGCAGATCCGCACACTCGTAGGTTCCCTGTGGCGAACCGCCACCATTCAGGCTCGGAGCAGCCGATTAGCACCTCAGTTTTATCATCTGACCCGGGGTCAAAACATCTCAGAGGGCAGGTGATAGAGGATCAGAGGCACTGTGGCTTCTGCTGTTCATCTTCACACTCAGGTCAACACACATCCTGAACGGCTCAAAGGAACCCAGTGGTGCGCTCCGTCCATTCTGGCTCAAAGTGCGGCTCGGACTGGATTAGCACCACCGTGGCTTCCCGCTGGGCACTGACTTGGAGTGTGTGCGAGCATATGCGTGCCAGATGCTGCTTGCCTCGCTGCTTTCCTTCAAAGAAACAATTAGGGGCAATTATCGCAACATATAAATTAATTTCGTTTGGTGCTTTGGAAGGGACGAGGCCCAGTTGCAGGTGGTTGTAATCTACCCTAGTCTCGGTGGTGTTTCAAAAGAGAAAGATTGTAACTAGCTGTTTGTTTAGGAACATGTACATCTGCGCGAGTGCTGTCACTTACTGCCCAGCCTCATGACTCTATACACAAGAGGATGGACACACACACACACACACACACACGTGTACATGTGTGCTGTAATCTCTAAAGGCTGCTTTAATGGCAGTCATTGGTTTTAATAGTGGCTCATTTTCCAGATGCAACAATTAAAGGTGGCTTTAGAGTGGGTGGTCATACAGCCCAAACAAAGCCCCGCCCACTCGAACCATGACGAACCACGCCCTCATGAAGGGGCCAGTTCATGGTCATGACCGGCTGAGCGTGTGTAACGTCTTGGCAAAAAAAAAAAAAAAAAACAGATGAAAGACAAGTTAAGCTTAAGTGTATAGGTTTAGTCACTCATGATTGTGTGTGTGTGTGTGTGTGTTGAGTGATTGAGTGATCAAATCTAATTGTGTTTGAAAAATAGAAAGCCATACGAGGACTCACAAAAGCAGAACGAGACTCTGATGTCAGCCGCTTGGCGAAGCAAGTGGCTTTGAACACGGATCGGTTTCAGTGTGTGTGTGTGTGTGTGTGTGTGCGTGCGTGGAAGGTTGGCACCTTGTGTCCTCGTGTGGGAGTTTGTTTGTGCGCTTTCAGCTACTTGTCATCTAACTCTTACTGTACATGTGTGTGGTCCTGGAGTTGGTGATTAGCGAGGGCTTCGTTTAGCGTGAGCTGCAGTTATAGCCACATGGAGCAGCCATTTCACAGAGAGAAAGAGAGAGAGAGAGCGGAACGAAGAGCGAACAATGGGAGAGACAGATGGATGTGAAACATGAAATTTAACAGTCATCATTAGACACATTACAATAATCCCGTACTTTATTGTACTCATGACGCATACACACACACAGCCACCGCTCATGTGACATCTTTCATTTTATTGCTTCTTTCATAAAATTGATTTTACTGCAGTGGCTCAGACGAGGCCATGTGCGATTGCAATAATGAGTTTTTTCATATACCTAGAGCTCATGCTTAAATGTAATACCGTGAAGCCTTCTTCGGTTTGCCCCTCTGGGAAGACTGTTAAAAGGTTCTCTGTAAAAGCTGATAACAAACGGTTTAACTTTTAGAACTTTTTCCAGCATGTGCTCATTTATTATCATATTCAAATATATCACCCACAACTCACAGCTAGATGAATAACCAGTGACAGATGGTCATGATATTAGATCATATCTGGCCTAATGAGAATATCAATTAAACTAACACACACACACACACACACACACACACACACACATAGTTTCTGATTTTTTTTTTAAATTCTGGCTTCATGTTGTGCTTCCTTCCAAATACCAAACATGGTAAACTGAGAAGCTGTAACTGTCTCAGCTCGTACAATCCTGTCATTTGTCCTTTTTCTGTAACTTGTACTTTGATTGAAAAACACGTGTTCAGTCGATCTCCTTTTAGCTTCTCCTCCAAAGGCATTTTCGAGTAAATAGTTCACCTTGTTCATGTAAATCGCTGCTGATGTGTTACTGGTGTGTGTGAAAAATCTCAGCTCAAATGGAGTTCAAATCTTGATCTGGGGAGCGTCTCTCTCTCTCTCTCTCTCTCTCTCTCTCTCTCTCTCTCTCTCTCTCTCTGTCTGTCTGGGTGTGTCTGTGTGCATGTAATCTGCATCGGCTGCATGACTCTACAGCCTGGGCTAGACAGAAATCAGCCCCAGCTTCCCTTCTTCATACCATTCTGTGTAATTTTGGTATGAACGTTTGCACAGAGCAATGAGTACGCACATTATTAATAAAGTGTGCTGGCCTGGCCTTGCTTTCTAATGCATTCATCTCTCTGCGCACTAATGAAATATTTTGTAAAAGTGTATTCGGTTAAACCAGAGTTCAGACTTCCTGCCACTCTCATCTGACACACACACACACACACACACACACACACACACACACACACACACACACACACACACACACACACGCTGAGAGCCTGTCAACTAACTCTGAGACAGCTCCTAAAGCTGACACACACTCCTGGTCACACACTGCCTGTCTTTCCTTTGTAAGCTACATGACAAGGCCCTGTGGGACGTCTTCTGAAGTTGATGAACTTCCTCAAGCATGTACACACACACACACACACACACACACACACACACACACACACACACACACACACACACAGGATTATGGTGAATTGCCATTATATTAGGCACTAGGTTGGTGTATCTTAACTATCATTAACGAATGTACATGTCTGTACAGATGTGCGTGTATGTATGTGTGTGTGTGTGTGTGTGTGTGTGTTTGGGGGGGTGGATTTGGGGGAATTGTGCTCTGATGAATGTGCCCTGTCCAACGTGAGGTGTTCAGACTCTTTCATCAGTGTCTGAGCAGTGCAGTTCGAGTCTCTCGCACTGCTCTGCTCCGCTGTAGTACAGGAGATAACACCACCGCACCGTCGCCATGGTGGCACATGAAACAGACACACTCTTCACAGCTCATGTATCACCATTAAGTAGACCTGGCGATGACCTGAGAAGGGAAAGGACACAGTGCGTTCCAGCATACAGGAGAAAACAAAGATCTCTGTATAATATATATAATCTATATAATCACTACAGTCAGCAAAAAGCATTACAGCTCATCACAACTGTCCATGTTTTGTTTCATTCATTGTATTTGGAATATTGGATTGTTATTACTACTCCACAATGTTATTAATACTCCACAATCCTCACATCTGATCATTTCTATCATCATCACTGATTATTTTGGAACAATTACAATGTTTTGTTTATTACACAGCCACTTGTCATACTTTTTTTTCCATTTATAGTTACATGTAATGTTGTACACGCATTTTTTAAAAAGTGCAATGATATTAATTATTTGCATGTATTCAATTTATATGTACTTGCCAATATATTTTTGTGAGAATGATCCACAATCCAAATAATATCTATCAGACATGTTCCTATGGTGGTTCCTCTTCACAGATGGATGATGCAAAAGGAGTTAGAGTTATTGTGCTTCAGTCAGTAATTGCAGGGAGGACCTCTGTTGAAATGAAAACATACTGATGACATCATTAGATTCTCAAACTTTCTGTATGAAATACTGAAAACTACAGTACGTGGTTTTCTGTCTGTCCAGAGACAACAGGTGTTTCGTCCAACAGAAGGATGTTTCTCAGTCGCAGTCATCGGACGTTGGGCTCCTATCCGGCTTTGATGACATCTACTTTTATCTTCTGTTTGTGGTCGCTCTCTGGTTGCAGGAAAGCTTGTAATGTTTGATGTTTAGTCAAGGGCAGTGTTGATTTGCAGCGTGATGAAGTGCGGGACAGGGTGACGTTAGGGGATGATGTGGGTATCCCAGTTTTGAACTGTGGTGTATTTCTGCATCATTTGCTCAGAGATATGAAATCAGACTTCTGTCTTTGTTTTATTATCCTTTTTGCTTTAAAATGGATGGTTGAAATCTGAAAGACCTGCATTTTTGTCTGAAAGGTGAGCGACATATTGAATTTGGAGAACAAATCAGTCATGGAAAAGACCGTATTTTCATTTCCTGTGCTTGATAATATCTTATACAAAGAATGGGCTTCATTTACGAAACATTCCTACTAAAGTTGTGTGTAAATGTTTTTCAAACTAAAATTTCCTCTACAGAGCCACGTGTGTATGTTGCTATACATCCCAAATTTCCACTCGCAGATCAATAACATGTCTATCTATCTATCTATCTATCTATCTATCTATCTATCTATCTATCTATTTCCATGTGTTAAATCTTCCAATAATGCAACTCAGCCACTCACACTAACACTTCCTCCTTTCCTAGGGTGTCATTACTTTTGTCCTGGTTGAACATCTAGTCTTATTTGTCTTAACTTATGGATTTGAACTGGACAGCGTAATCCGTATATATATAATCACAGTAACTCTTATACGATTTGAAGCTGATCTATCGAGGTTCACATTAGGACGACTTGCATGAATAAATTTGCTCACCCACATTTGATCACCTACATTTGCCCACACTTGCTTATAAAACTAAAGAGCAGATG
>CM074960.1:20442818-20452955 GCA_037577455.1 Pangasius macronema
AGTTTATTTGTGTAACTGATAGTTAGCTTTAGTCATTTCCTGATTAAAATTAAAACTACCTAACGTAGCATGACCTCACAGCTAATGTGGCTAGTTTATTTGTGTAACTGATAGTTAGCTTTAGTCATTTCATGATTAAAATTAAAACTAGCTAATGTAGCATGACCTCGCAGCTAATGCGGCTAGTTTATACGACTAACTGAAAATTAGCTTTCGTTAGCTGGCTAACTCTTTTGGTTATGGACATTGCATGTTGTATTGCATGTTGTATGTATGTTTGACTGTATATGAAATAAATATGTCCTGTATGTTATATTAACGGTAAACACACGTGGACGGTGTATGTATTCTGTAAGCACATGTATGAGACTGTACCACATGCTGTATATGATTTCCGAGTTCAGTCTGAGTTTATATTAGCATTGTTTAGACTGTATGGTTATTTTTACTGGGATCTTATTCATACATCACAGACAACAAGATGCAACAATCAAGGTTGTTTAACTGTAAGACGGGTCGTGCGACATAGCTGTGTAGCTGTACCGCAGATCGAGTTTCATGCAGGAGTACTTCTACACCTCTGGAATGTTTCACATCCAACACATGGCCCAACGTTGGGAGTCTGTAGAGAGTGGGATTTTATTTCATCATCCAAAATGCTCGATTGTGTGCATGTGTGCATACGTGTGTGCTTTCCTATTACACTTTTCCTTGTCTGTTTTCATTCGCGTTGGGTCAGGATGCCCGAGCGCCAGGATGTGGAGCTCGATCCTGAGGCTCGGATGAAACCTGAGTGAAAGCCGCGATCACTCTGGAGATTTTCTACATGGGCCATTTTCCCAGTATAAATGTATCCCTGGACTGGATTACACTCACAAAAGCATTTTTATGTTTGAAATCATTTTTCGCATTGTTCTTTTGGGATGGTTCGTGCTGCTTTTTTGATCTCTGGACTTTTATATGGCCAGATGTTATTATGATTGTCAAAGGAAGAACATTGGATAGGATTATAAAAGTAATATAAAAGCCCTAAAAGTAGTAAAAGTAAACCTGACTGGAAATGTGTGTACTACGCATACTTCCCACAAACACTCCTGAATCGACTCTTGATACTGGTGTCATCTGTGAATGAGTTGACTCACTGAACATTTGGAGACGAGCGGGTAATGAGTGAGTGTCTACACCTGTGTGTGGGTTATGAGCAGCTTACTTAAACGTTCTTGTTTTTCAGAGTGCTGAAAGACCAGAGAGAGTGAGCTGGTGTTTCCTCAAGCGATTCCCTAATGCGATTCCTCTCTAAAAAATATATACACTCAGGAATCAGGAGCTAACTAGCATAATTCCTGCAAGAAAATAATAGTTGTACATTATGATAAACATGAGATTAACTTTTTAAAGTAGATGGAACTGTTTTACTTTCCCCCAAAAAATAAATATTATCTTAATGTTAATGTTTTTTAGCTTAGCTACACAAGCTATGTAGGTTTTATCTAATGTTACTTAGCTTTTTCTGGGTTATATAGCAGTATTGTTTTGTTTCTATTTTAACCCAGCTAGTTGATGTTCCCAATTAGCTGTATTGAGGTACTGGTGAGTGAGAAGGTTTGTGCTAGCTTATTGCTAAGTGATTTAAATTTTTTTTTAAGGATATCACTGTACATGGACAAGTGATTTGTAACAGAATTATATTTTTTACTTGTTAGATTTAGATAGTAATTAGTCATGGAAGAATAACTGTATCCAACGATGACAACCCTGGTTGTTCTAAGACAACAAGGCTCATCAATGTTATGAATGCAATTGCAATTTACCTTGCAGGTGGTACAGAAAATTCTAATTAAAATGACAAATTGCTAATTACAAAGGTCTAATAGCACTTACTGATCCAAATCTGCCCTGAATTTCATGAGATTATTTGCCCAATGTAGGTCCACCACTGGGTTCAGTGCATTTAATCATTATAAAACTCAAGGCCTGTGATCTGATAGCCAGCTCGGCGGTGTGTGTGTGTGTGTGTGTGTAGAGGATAGAGGACAGGATAAAGCTAAGGCTGGCTGTAAAGTGCTACACACCCTCTCCTGAGGCTCTGTGGATCAGCTGAGTGTGTAGCTGCAGGTGGGGAGATTACACAGTATCATCCATTAGAGCTCCTGTGAGGGCTTTATCCGTTTGATGAAATACAGTGCAGCTCCTGTATTACACACTTTATACCACACGCTCGCACGCACACACACACACACACACACACAAGGACATGGGATAATGCCATAACATACACACATGTCTGTATACCTGATTTTCTTAAACATACATTCACAAATACTCTGAGCACATCTTCCTCCATCTCTTCCTCCACTTTCCCAGTTAAAGTCTCAGTTCTGTGTCAAATTAAAAGAAAAATTACTCCATCATCTCCCTGATCTTCGGCTTCAGCTAACAGTTGAACAGAAATCAGAAAATAAAATACAAAAGCCACAGAAGCCTTTTATATTCACGCCCACTGACTTAATGTCTGTAGCGTGGGAATATAGTGTGCTTTATTATGTATAATAAACTTGTGTTACTGAAAATACATTGCAATCATATTTTATGACAGAATCAAAGGATCCATTTTCAACGCCTCGATATTGGCTCGAGAACAAAGCACGCAGCAGGTTTTAATTACAGCAAAAAAAAAAAAATGGCAGCACATGAACCACACCACAACATAATGAACTCAGAAACATCATCCTAGTAGCGCCAATGACTTGTCATGAACACACTGATGCTTTATGGGTAAAATCGATGATTGAACAAACCATGATTTCATTACAGATGGAGGCAATTTCTATTGTCCTTTTTATTTGGAGGTCTGATTTGTACATTGGTTTGCACTCCAATTTTTAGCCAATATCTAACAAGTTTCCCAGAAGATGCCTTGCTGATCAGCTCCAATATCAATAAACTCACATCCAGAGCGCTTCCAAATATGTGAAAAAGATCTCTTTGCTTGTTTCTTGTTTCTGACATGCAGAATGAGCCCAGAATGAAAGACTGTAACATGTCTTTTGTGGACATAGAGCAGATGTCAGATTTGGTCAAAGACCAAGGAGGACTCGACACGTTTCACCTGCTAGCCAGCAGAGGCCACACTTACCAGAGTACTAGCCTGACCTCTAGCATTCACTTCCAGGTTACGTCCTGGTTTTAGAGTATTTAAGCAGATCATAGACAGTGATTCTTTGCGAAGTCTTGCCAATCCATTTGTTAGTCTAAGCTCTGAGCCTCGTTATTGTTGACTGTCTTTATATGCTTTGTTTTATTTATTGGACTTTTGGTGTTAGGATTTCCTTTTGGCCATGTTGAACCTTGTCGATTGTTTATGTTTTGACCTTCAGCCTGCATTATCATTGCGGATATTTGATTGTGATCTCACTTTGTTTGCTGTAAAATATCTTTATTAAACCTAAATGACATTTGGTGGCAAGGGGCCTTATAATCAAAACAGGCCTATCATGTGCCAAGATGTGAGCTGTTTGGCACATGATAATGATATGAAGGCAGTTCTAATAAGAATATTAAACAACAGAACAAATATGCCCTTGCTGTTTATACGATCATTTTATGACAAACACAATGCAAACTATGATATAAAACTTGACTGAGCAATTTTTGAAAAGAGGCAAAGTTCAGATCCCAGTGTTAAAGTAGCAGACTGAATATAGCGCTTCAAAACCCTGTTTTTCATTAAATTCACCAGCCATGATTAAAGGTGAACGTTAAAAAGCACCCAGGTGTAATCCATTCACGATTTGAAATACTGCAGAGATTTTTTTTTTTGGCTCATGACAACTTGCTTGTGTGTGTTTTGTTTTTCTTTTCTTTTTTTTGAGTGGATATAAAGCTCATCGACGAGGGAAAAAAATCAATTGCATCCTATTTGTAAGTTGCATGGGATACAAAACATCTGCTAAATGAATAAATGTAATATAAAATGCAGTCATGTAATCTGAGTACCTTTGCAATAAAAAAAGTATCAGCTGTATCAGACAGCGCAATTAAGATGTCATGTCTCAGATACATCAAGTTTCCTTATATTGAGGGTGAATAAGCCAAGTTTATATGCTAATTTACAACATGTTGCACCAAATATCACTGTATCCAGGACAGTTGGACTTCAGGACTAGTAGGACTAGATTATTACTTTATCTCTTCTAAACTTTGGGTCGCAAAGATGTGGAGCTCTTTGTGGAGATGTTTCGACATAATCCTAATAAATACGCAATCAAAGAATTCATCGTTTCTGAATCACGTTGGAGTTGGAAAGCCTCAGCCAAGTGGAAGAGCAGCTAATTACAGAGCCAAGGCTGATCAAGAGAGATGACTTTTAACATACACACAGAGACAGATCGAGAGGATTACGTTGTGACGACCGTAATTAAACGTTAAAGAATCGGTCCCAATGGCAGTGACACGAGGGGTTAATTAACTTCACACACACACATCTCATATGCTCAGTGAAATGCTTTAAGTAGCTCTGTAAATGTTTGGCTTTGCATGTAATCCTCTTTCTCCCCAAATGTAACCTTCATCTCTCGTGTCCTTTTTGCAGATATTTCACAAAACACTCTCGACTTTGGCTCGTAGTGTTACAGCTTTGGATTATAGCTTTGAAAACAATGTACTGGTACACAGCAATGTCATCTGAAGACATCTCATATTAAAAAATTACACTCGCACACATTTTTACTAATCTGCTCAAAATATGAGTCATATAAACAAACGTTGTGTAGCGTCCACGCTAATAAACCTTAATCTTCATTCCATACCTCGTTTCGTCATCGTATAGGACTAACGAATTTACATTCAAATTGGAAATGTGTGAGCTTCAGTTATCTTGAGCGCTGTTGAATTCTCAATTCTGATTGGTCAGAAAGTTTTGATCACTTTAGCTCTAACAGCACTTGTTCTCAGAAGTTTCTATAGTAACAACTTGCCCAGAGACTCTCGAGGTCTCAAATAGTCAATATGGTGAAGTTTCCGGTCAGAAGACATTTATTTAACATTTATGGAAGGAGTCTCCAGTGTCGGCGCTTTGTAACAGGCAGAGATGTTTTCCACCATGTCGAAGTCTTCAGGAAGTCTTCAGAACAACTGTGGAAGTAATAACAGGAACTCACTTGTTTCGCAGACATTGTGCAATATTAAATGTAACTACAAATGGATAAAAAAAGTATGCTGTGCTTTTTTGTAATTTAAACTTGTACTCATTGGAGGTTTGCTGTCGTATAAGAGGAATAAAACTTTTCAGGAATGTCTAATGTTAGAGAAAAAACTACAGCCACTACTTTTTACAAATGAACCAGTGTATCAACCGCGGCTACGCAGACTGGAGCTGTTTATACGTGTTAATGTGTAACTCCATTTAAAAACCTCCGACATGCTAAGTGTTGATCTTCTATATCTTTCCAAGTGCAAGAATCAACCCCTTAAAGCTCTTGAGCATGTTTTATTTCCCAAGATCTGTAAAAGCCAAGAGCATCAGGAACCAAAATCCATTTCTGTGTTGGCTGGTCATGACTTCTGACTGCTTATTTCAATCTCAGCTTCACTCAAAGACTCCACAGATATTCCTGAGTGTGTACAAGTCACAAGCTCATTTAAACTGCATTTGCATCAGCCACCATTTATTTAGAGAATATAACGACCTTGTCTCTTTTTTTTTTTTTTTTTACCTCCCAAATGATTCTTTTCCGTCACATCCAGCCAGGATACTTCCCGTCAAACCAACGGGACTTTGCTTTAAGGCTGATTTCACTTGGCTCGCGTTTAACACGTTGTGTCTCCCATAAAGCTCCACACGCCAGAACCACAACAGCAGATTTATCATTTTATTGACAGTGCAGTGACAGGTTTGAATGATGAAATCCAGTTCATGCATAAGGATGGAAGGTTACTGACACAGCTTTTGGCGAACGTGCTGCTTAGCGACAGGTGGTCGAGATCATTTATAAAGAGCTCTGGCAGTCCGGACATTTGGAAAAAAACAGTGCTGTTTCATATTTGATATTTTAGAGACACTAGATATGTCTATGTGAACAAAATAATTCGATGACTGCAAAAAATCAGATGTACATAAAAAACATTTACATAACAGATTACTCAATCTGGTTAATAGGAAAACTGGGTCTACATGAGTCTGTCAGTAAGTATATTTCTGTCTAAATATATGCATTTCTGTTCAAATATTTTATACCATTGGGAAGAAGGTGAACGTTTAGATTATTAATACATCCAGCGCAAACATGAACATGGTTTCAGCATCATGTCAGTGCTTCTAAGAAAGCTTTTTTATTTTAACTCATGCACAAGTATCAAAAACTGAACTGTCATTATGAAATTTCTTGAATTTTCTTGAATTAATGTCTTTAATTTGTTACAGTATTATGCTGTTTCCTAGAATAATCTAGTAACTTAGTATTAAGCATAGTGATTGGAAAATAATGCAACAACTACGCAAACATAACCACAACTGTGCAATACTTTACTTTTACACAATATGGCTGATATGGCGGATATCCTGCAGTTGTTTGGAGCATCACTTGTGCACAACCTCAGAAATTATTACAAGTCTGCGTGGTGCAATACCAACATAAATACTGGGGGCAGTATGGGGGCATCATGTGACACTGCATCCACAACTGAACAAATAAACATCGTGTCTCAAATCGCATACTTATGCACTGTCCTAGATCATTCTGCAATATTAACACAAACCACTTTTCCTACTACAGTTAGTGTTTGAATTGTAAAAAAAAAAACACACTTACGTGGCTTTTAAACATACCAAAAGATCTGTTTTGAGTACCAATCTTCTGGATCTTCTAGATTAGTAAATATGTTTGAATGTATTTTCGATTTGAGACGCACACCCCATGACAACAATCACAATGACAGCAGAAAGTTTTAAAGACAAACTGAGCTCATCACTGTTTTTATATATTTGCATGAAATTGCTAACAATGTGGACAGGAATGTTTTGGCTCCGATGTGCGATCTAGTAGATAGATAGTAGATTTTAATCTTCTAGGTGTACATAAGATATGCGAGCCAGTGTGTGAACAATGTTGCCTAAGTTGCCACTGCTTCTACACACACATAAGGTCTTGCATCCATTATAAACCTGGCCTTTGTGCACATGATGGTGTCGTAAACAGCCGATCCTCACGGTGCAGTAAAGTAAAGACAGCAGTGGACCAGGGATTTGACATGGCTACTGTTTTCGAAAATGCACACGTCTTTGATTTTAATGTGCTTGGGGTGATGTTGACAGGAATATGGCGCCTCTTTCAGCAACATGTAGGCCAAGAACAAGCTTCGCGGAGCCTGTTGTGGTGTTGTATGGGTTGCCGTTATTGCTTTAATATGTAATTGTCGCAACACTGTAGATGTAACCATGACAACAAATTCTCTTAATTCAAGATTCAGGAAAGGAAGAGAAATGCATGTGTGAACAGATGTGAGTGAAGTGTGTGTTTTCAGATGCCTAATAAATAGATATTAATAAGGTTTTGTGTGTGTGTGTGTGTGTGTGTGTGTGTGTGTGTGTGTGTGTGTGTGTGTGTGGGATTTCCAAGCGCAGACTGCAGCATTCGACTTTAATGGTAGAAATAGATTCACATGCGCCTCAGTGTGAACACGACTTTATGGGCAGATACAGACAGATCCCAGACACAAGATCGACAGGGGAGGCTCTGAAAACATCTACTGTGTGTGTGTGTGTGTGTGTGTGTGTGTGTGTGTGTGTGTGTGTGTGTCCGTACATGCACAGCTAAGGGGTCAATCTGAGAGCCATAGAGTGCCACTGTGTTTATGAAAGATGAGTGAGGGCGAGGAAGAGAAGACAGGATCAGTGCTTGACGGAGGTGAGGTGACGGAGGTCAGGAGTCTAGCGCTCTCTCAGATTTAAACCGTGACCCGACTCTGACCCGGGACAAGGCCGAGCCAAGTTCACAACCCAGCGGGAATCTGACAGTCCGTCTGATCCGACACTCGACTCACCTGTCTAACATTCTTCATCTCACACCAGCAGGTCAGTGGAGCAATAATGTGTGTGTGCCTATATGTGGGTCGAAGATGAAATGGTTCCGAAGTATGTAAGAAATAACACACTTGTGGGTGTGCTGTTATAGGAACATAATCAACAACTGGGTGCTGTGATGCTGTGATGTATTCATCTTATACCACAGCAGTCGTAATTTCTGAATTGTTAACACATGGCACGTCATACTTTTTAATCCATTTACAGTTATATTTAACGTTGTGGATCATATAAACAGTCGTTCCCTCACCATCCTCTATTTTTTCCTCTCTCTTAAAGTTAATAAGGCGAGAAAACGCAGCTTATGTCATGTTAGCGCAAATTTACTGCCTTACATCTGAGCACTGACACTGGAGACTCCTTCCAGAAATGTTAAAGAAACATCTCTTTAGAGAAAACGTCACCAGATCAGCGATTACACACCATTTCTTTCTCATCTTTTCAGTAACGTATTAGAGAAAGACACCTGTGTGACTGAGTTACAGCGAACACGAAACTCAGAGCTGCTGTTATAGAAAAGTAATCAACACCTACTGACCAATCAGAGCTGAGAATTCAAAGCACTATGGGATAAAGTAAATTCTTGTAGAAAAAAATGATCAAATATGTAGTTTTAGTTACAATATCAAAATATATTTGACAATATGATTAGCAGGTTATTTTGGTATTGTGTGAATTTGGCATATGATTTTTTTTAAAATGTTATTCTGATAGTTTTGCTAAAAAAATATGATTTTTAATATTCTATTATGCAGAACAAGCAGAATGTTTTCCATTAATCCCTTATACCCTTGTACCTGCTTCCAGCGCCGCTTTTATCACCACCTACGGTCCCTAACATCTGCTGTACTCTGTCATACGTGTGTGCAGAACTGGGGTCAGAGGTCAGCATGGGCTGATGGAGGAAGTGAGATAAAGGTAAATGTGTAAGAACAGATGAGGATATGATAAACAAAAGAACGCCGGCCTCTTCCTGTTATGATTGTGTGTGTGTGTGTGTGTGTTTGATGGTGTACATTTTCTTTTCATGGTTATCTTGCGTGTCAAATAAAAAGCTCCTGTCAAGAACCAATTACAGGAACTCGCGTCTGGTTAGAGTTCTGATTGATCACCGATTTAAAGAAACGTCCCAGATATGACAACATTCGAATCACTTATGACAAGGCATAGTTATTTTTGACTGCTCATATGACATGTGTATTCCCATAATGCACTGCGAAATGGCTGTCAGTTGGTGTGGAAGTGTAGCACTCATACGTCTGAGCGTGAGTGCTACCAAAAATCATCTCTTGTGCAAAAGATGTGCTTCCATTTTATCCAGAGCTTCTAAATCCACACCAGCTTCACAATGATGGATGCTTTGGAAGTCTTTTAACAAAAATTCAATCATAATATTGTGGTGTATGCGGTTGTAAAGTGAGGCTTTATCCCAGCTCTAGCTGTCATCATAATAGCCAGTTTAATCAGCCTGCGGGATCACACTTTCCTTTTCCGTCTAACGGCTCACAGCAAAGACATAAACGAACGATGTGATTTTTTTTTATAAAAGTGTTTGGATCACTTTCTGCCACAAGCTTATATTTCAGTGTAAATTACACCCCTGATCACATGATGAAGTGTAAAATTATTTTCATGAAGACAAAATTTCTTGTGTAAATGTTTGTACGAACGAATTCCGAATAAATCTGTTAATATCCAGCTTGATGAATGAGTCCTATTGTGTGCATTTCTAGTGTAATAAATCACTTCTGATCAGATAAACAGCTTTGAGGTTGTTTCCCAAACGGTCTTTTCATTCAATTCAAATGATCAATAATACTTTTATTAAACACTCGGGTTTGAGATGCACAGAATTTAGCTTCGTTCATAATTAGCCACACCTGCTCCATCTAATCAAAGTATATTTACTGGCTAGATGTTCAGAAATGTGGTTAAACTTGACTAACTCCCCTAAACTAACTTCTTCTTCTTCTTCTTCTTCTTCTTCTTCTGGCTTTTCCCTTCAGGGGTCTCCACAGCGAATCATCGCTCTCCACCTATCCCTATCTTCTGCATCC
>CM074960.1:20453055-20478070 GCA_037577455.1 Pangasius macronema
AAGAACTTTCCCAGAGTTCCTCCTGCTCTGACGTGCCCCCTACTGGTCAAAATATCTGAGGAATGAGAATTGCTATACGCTGTAATCCCATATGTTACACATGTAACCCATGCACTGAACACGCACATCTGTAATCCTGAATCTGTCACTCCTTATGTTTAAGTTAATCAAGGCAACATGATATCAGCTATAAATTCCCACATGTGCACACACTTCCACACACTTCCACACGCCACGAGGCATCACCCAGCTGTCGCTGCATTCGCCGTTTCAGTTTCCACAGATTTAGGACTGCTTTATGTGTTAATATAATTTTAATAAGGCTTCATAAGAATCAAAGCGCTGTCATAAACTGCATACGCAAACACAAAGGGCTTTTATTAACTCTTTAAATATGTATGCCTTAGATATTACATCACTGATGGGACCTGAGAGTAGAGTAATAAAGGAGAATTGTTATCTCCATAGGGGGCCAAGCACTGGGAAGGCCCTCTATTCAAAATAAAACACACACATGCACACACACACACACATGCCTTATCACATTGACGTAAACAGACTATATTGCAATTGTTTTTTGTTTTTTTTAAAAAAGAACAGTACAAAATGTGCTCTGAGACTTTTGCTTCCCCATAAGCATTAAAACATAAACCACAATAATTACATACAGATAAATCTCTCCCCCTCTTCCTCTATCTCTTTTTCTTTCTTAGTTCTTAGTTTATGGCTTCTTCTGATAGAAATACAGCACAAAGAGCGTGTTCTTTCCTTTCCTACCCCTTTTTAGTGTCTTTCTATAGAACCATGGGCCCCTGCTGAGCCCCTCCTCCCTTCCGTGTTCAGTTTACTTTAGTGCACTAGCAATTCAATTAGCACTGCATGCATTACGAAGCGACCAGGGAAGACACAGAGGGCCTATACACATACACACACACACACACACACACACACACACACACACACACACACACACACACACACACGCACACACACATAGACTATTCATCACAGCAAAATGCCAACCATGATGATGTTTTATTTATTAAAGATGTACTTTCTATCCGCTTATAGTTAATGGTAAGTTAGCTCTTCTTATCACTTAATGTCCACAAACAACTCCTCCATTTTGAAGACTTTCCTGTGGAGGAAAAACTGTGATCTGCCTTGGAGTGTTCCAGAGCTGCTGTGAAAGAAATTTACTCAACAGCTCCTGACCAATCAGAATCGAGAATTCCACAGCACTGTGGTATAGCAGAATTTTAATGTAGACACACAGACTGTTATTGTATTGATTTTTATTTCTTCCGTAAGAAGAGTACATGATGTAAATGTAGGGAAGTGGTGTCCATGAAGAATACTGAACTCCTGCTTTAAGATCCGCAGCCTGCAGTTCACAAACATTTCCATTTCCATTTGAAATCGAATAAATGTATCAAACCCACAGGGAGCAGAGCACACAGTGCTGGCTTTCACCTCAATTACCATCCGTGTTACCATGAAACAAGTCTGAAAGCCTGAGATTACCGCTGTGTGTGGTTGAAACTCGGCCTGGCGTGGGTGCGAGGTGAGCTCACGTTTCCAAAAGGAGGCATTTCAGATCAGATAGGAGCAAACCAATGTCAGTGAAACAGAAATTTCATCAAATAGAAGCAATATGGTTTCCACCTATGTTGTTATTTGAAAAGAGTTGCATAACGTTACTTTTTAAAACATGTTTTTCTTTGAATTGACGTTGGTGGAAAAGTCAAATGAGGTCGCCGTATCGATGTCTGGGAGCTGGAGCTGTCGTCGTGAAGCGGCGAATAGTGCAGCACTGGATCCGAAAGCTGAGCCCGTGTCTCATAACGTGTGACTGAGTTAAATCATAATGGATGAGAATTATGCTAAGGGTTGATGGAGTAGGATGGATTAGTGTATGTGTATGTGTGTGTGTGTGTGTGTTCGGAAAGATCCGAAAGAAGTTCTGCAAGTTCGAATAAGTTCAGCACACACACCTCATCAGCCCGCATCAATAATATTCCACATCAGCAAAGGATGGTTTCCCATCAAAAGGCCACACTGGGACTCATTCGCCCACCAACACACACACACACACACACACACACACACACACACACACACTCTTCACACACAGCCCACCTCTGAACTGATGGAAAGCTGCTCGCAGCTCTCAACTCTCAGCAGAGTTGTGAAAAATGATATTTGAGTTCATAGCTTTATTTCAGCACTCACACGCCAAAGTAAAGAGCGCGAGTGTTTGGATTTGAGGAGCCGAATCCAGGGAACGGCGGCCACTTTGACTCTATAATAGGCTGGACTGGTTGACGTTGCTTTGAAGCCGGTGGAGATCGAGAGATCGGCCTTGCTGGATACTTAATCGCCATCATGTCAGGCGTGACATGAGTGTCAGAACGGGTAATCCCATATGCGTATACACATGGACACACAGAGAGACATATAGAAACACTTATCCATGTGGAGAGACGTGAGATTTTTTACAATTCTCCCTATGAGACTATGGGTTTCGGACTGATCGGAAGTCAAAAGTGCTTTTGTGTAAAAGTCAATCGAGTACAGGAAAAGGAGGAGGGATGCATATAGCTGCTGACATCTGTGAGTGAGTGTGTGTGTGTGTGTGTGTGTGTGTGTGGAGTGGTTTATCAGTCATTACACACAGGCCACAGGCATGCATGGAGACAGCAGTATGTAGCCTAAGGCCTTCTTTCTCACACAGGGGGCTTCCCAAACAATCAAACCCATCTTTTATTTTTATGATGAGTGAATGAGAGATTTCTCTAATTCCTCAAAGTGTGCGTCTGTGTGTGTGTGTGTGAACTTGTATGTGTGACCGCACTGTAGACTGTAGAATGCCTCTTCACAGCTCCAGGATAGATCAGGTTACTCTCTGTGCAGAGTTTCACACGTTCTCTCCGTGACTGTATGGTTTTCTTCGGGTTCTCCGGTTTCCTCCCACCTCAGAAACTTTCCAGTGGGTGGACTGGCTGCTTTAAATAGCCCATAGGTGTGAATGAGTGTGTGATGCACTGGCATCCCATCCAGGGTGTGTTCCAGCCTGGCGCTCAGTGTTTCCATGATCAACTCAATCTTGAGCAGGAGGACAATGAAAATCATTAAAAAAAACTGACTCTATTCAGGCTAATGAACAATCCCAACGTTTATTATTTTCTAAAAAAAAAAAAAAAAGCACATCCTGAAGTGTTCTTCTTTCTTCTTATACCACAGAAATTTACCAACATTTACAATCTGATTTAGTATAACAGCCAATCAGGTGTCGATAGTTAAACAAAGTTCACACTGGGGCATTGGGGGCATTTACACTTTTTAGTTCCATGTGTTTTTGGTGATATTTTCTGAGGACCAACCAAGTCAATCAATTTATTATTCAACAGAAAAAGCATATGGACTTTCATGAATTTTTGTGTGTCCCATTCTTATACTGGGCTGGGCAGCACTTTGTGAATGGAGCCATGCAGCCATAAATGAAAACACACACACATTGTAATTTATAGTGCCCCTGTGTTCTGTGATATGTACATCTCAGGTGTTGGGTCAAGGCTAAGTACGTTCATGCAGGAATTTGTGGAATTGAGTGTATCACCCCTGTAGTCCCATGAATCACGGCGAGCTGCACGGTCAGGGCAGGGTCAAACCCAATGGCTTGCCGGAAAGATACATTTTATGTGTCTGATTTGCAGGTACCTGAAGAGTCCATTAAAGCTCGGAAAGGCTACAGCTCATGAGTTAAGGCCAGACGACACATGACATTCTTTGAGAAACATTAAACCAGAGCGTTGGTTTGATGTGCTACACCATGTGGCTTCTTAGATGGTCTCCACCTTTCACACTGGTTCAGTTTGCTGGCTAGTCATCTTTATGTTCTGGTGTCCTGTGCAGTCTCTTCTAGACAAAGCTAGTTTATAAACACAGGTGATCTATGAAGATCTCTGAATTTTTGCAGGGTAGTAACATGTCAGGTCAAACACTTAACGATTACTGGGTCGTAATTCTAGTACATTGCCAAGGAATTAGTGAACACACTACTTGCACTCAAAGTGGCTAGTGTACCACACAATTTGAGGCATAGCTACAATTAAAACCTTGAACATCCCAAGCTAAACAGTTTGTGTTGGCTCAGATCTTATCTGTGATTGGCGCTGCATCTATGAGCAGAATACTGAGTGTACTCATGCTAAATTGACTCCCAGCTCGTCTGCTTTTACCCAGTGTTTAGTCTGGCCTTATAGAGCTCACCCACTGTGCCTGCTGTCTCGCTCTCACTCTCACTTTGAGTAAAAGTGGTGTTTGAAAATAAAGCCACAGTCTATCCATCAGCGCGAATGAGGGACGCAATTGTCGAGGTAATTGTCGTGGGAAAGTAACCACTTGCAAAAATGGTCTACCTTGGAACAAAAAGGCAATGGGATGGTAGAGATGGTCCAAAGATCTCCACAACAATTCACAAGAGGTTTATCAGTATTTCTAAAAGCCTCCAAAGCCTAACATTATACCTATGTTCCAGCTATGGAAAAATCTTATTTTCTTTTAGCTAGACCTTTCACCGGACAGTTCTCCATAATCAAATAATGGCATTTTCCCCCTAACAGCTCATCTCTGCTAGAGAATTTGGGGTACTTATCCTAATAAATGGCATTCTGTGGTCTGTCATACATTCATTCATTCATTCATTCATTCATCTTCAGTAAGCACTTTATCCTGGTCAGGGTCATGGTGGTCTGGAGTCTTTCTCATGAACCCAGGGCTTGAGGTGGGAATACACCCTAGATGGGATGCCATAGTTAGTTGGTCCTTACACACTCTGTTTCAATCAGAAGGTGGCGATCTAGGTAGCCAACAGTTTTGGTCAGAACCTAATTATTTTGTGTCTTATTTTGATGAAATTTGAGAGGCATCAAATCAAGGAACATGTCCTTCTCTGTGTAGCTAATCCCATTATTCCGTTCATTGTACCAGAGTTCCATTAAATTTCTAGCAAAAATGCTAAAGGAACTGATTCCTTCCTATGAGTACATATCATGACATGATCTCAACACAGCTCTTCACCTAGATAAAACCTTATAATACTTAAAACATGATTTTTCAAACTGTAAGTAAATTGCTTGACTCGTAGCTAACAGACACATCTGAGTTTATAGATTCTCAGAAGTCCTCCTATAGGTAACAAAACTCACTAACAAAAGTAGCTGACTAGCCACTAAGTGAAACTAGCCTAAAATGTTGGCAGTCTACTGTATGTCGGTGCAGTGATAATATAGTAAAAGTTTTTTCATTGATGGGTTGAAAATGCATGAACATCCTACTTTTCCATTGTGTCCTCCTGATATCTCATCTTTCTGAATTTACTTCAGAACTATGTACAATCTTTGATTCCCATTTCAGGTTTGAATGCTCTCCTCAAGGTGACAATGCAGCCACTCAGAAACATTCACGAATCACTTTAATGTCTGTATAGTTTCTACTACAACAGAAAAGGTTCTGTCCATTGAAGATACACTGTCTCCATTTACACTTTCCCTTTGTTTGCCATAGCCCATGTTTTGCAGAAATTGATTTGATTTAAGTCTTTGGCAGCTGCACAATCTTTAACTAGCGCCACAAAAAAAACCTACCCACAGACTCGCTTATTCCGACCGCTACCTTGTTTCAAAATTAGCCCAATTTGGCGTAAAAACCATGACCCTGGCATGTCTGCAAGTGATGGTAAACGTCACAAGCAAAGTGCTAAGCTCTAATGTATAAGAATACTAAGGTATGTCCTGAACACAATGTCTTTTTAAAACACAGCACATACAAAAGATGTGGCTACTAAGTCTTTGAGGCTTCTCATCTTGTTTAGGAAGTACTGGAAAACTTTTACACTTTTATCTTTAACCGAAACCTGTGATATATTTAAAGCTCTGGGGGAGTTATAAGTGGAAGAGGACGTGCAGGGTGCTGAAATGCTGGAATATTCCAGCACAGATAACTGATTGCTGTGGTGCACTGAGCTAATGAGACGGAGTGACCCCCTGTAGTCCACATGTTACTCATCCCCACCCACCCATGGTCCTGTACTAAACATTCTAGGGTTGCAGAACACAGAAGACCCCTGTATGTGAGGCCACGTGGAGTGTTGGGAATGGGGCATGCATGGGGTATTTGAAATTCTTGTGGTGGTTAAAAAGAACTCACATCCCTTTATATATAGAGAGAGAGCAATGGCCTGCTTGGTGGTGAAGCCGAGGTTGTGACCCCGGCTCGTGGTTCACTACATGACCTTTCGTTAATAACTTCCTGCCATTAAAAAGTAACCCAAAGTTCAGCTTCAAATTCAGCATCACACCGAATCAGTGCGCCAAGCTGTATTTCACTGATGTCGTTTTTGACATGGCTACCCTGTGGCTTCTGGTCCTCTGAATCTTCATTCATCTCTTTTTGTGGTCAAGCTTAAAAACAGGTCGCATCTCAGAATCTAAAGTAAAACTACATGCCCTGCCTTCCACTCTCCTCTTAGCTCTGTCTTTCTTTTCCCTCCTCATCTGAAGAATATAAATCCATCAGAGAGGTATTCGAGAACCCAGCATGGGTTTTACAGCCACTACATTTTCTTGTGGGCTCCCCCCAATTTTAACCTCAGCACCACTTCCTGTTTTGGAGGCCCTCCAGAACCCCCTTTTTTCCCTGAGGCTCAGGAATCTCAAACTCAAAGTGTTTACAAAACCAATCACAGTGTGTTATGATCAAAAAGGTAAAGAAAATCTTTTAGGAGAATTTAAATGGCTTGGAAGAGCTTAACACATGGTTGAAAGCAAGCAACCATCAGGATCCTCCTAGTAGAACTTGACTTAATGCAAGAGAATGGCAATAGGGTAGAATTGCTTCTTGTAAGAAAAGTCTCAGCCCTAACTTCGAGTCATGCACAACCTTCCAAATTGGCAAGTTGGAGATCATGTTTGCTAGTTACATCAGCTTTACCAACAAGTATTTTGTTAGTCAAATTCACAGGCATACTGGCTGATGACATAAACCAGCACCAGATCGACACTTCACCAGCTTGGACCAGCTTGAACCAGTATTGGAAATCCCACTGGCCTAAAAAAAATAGGCGTTTTTGGTGTTATAAATGCATAGACAAGACAGGTACACAGATTTATTAACATATTAATCTCCTCCTTGGTGGTTTTTTGTGTGATGTGAGTTTAGTGGAAATGTAGTTGATCTGTGAACCGCTAACATCAGTGAGCTAGCAACTTTGAACAACAGTGAAGGCAAAGGTCCTGCTACTATGTGACTGCTATTTAATAAATTAGAAGTTCCTACAGTTTTGTATTTCTTGGAAATAAGAGACTACAGGCCACTTTCCCAAGGAAACAGGAGAACCCGGACGAAACCCACACGGATATCGGGAGAACATGTGAAACTCCACAAAGACAGTAACCTGGAGCTGTCTGTCTTCAATTTCACCACCTTGGCATTTGGGTTTTTCACCACTTTAATTGTTGCTCAGCTTTTGGTCTTTACGTGGGAATTCTTTCTAGCTTGTGTGTACACTGCTAGAAAGAATTCCCACGTAATTCCCAAAAAAAAAAAGCATTAGTTGGTTCTGTGTAGTATTCTACAAGTTTCCAACGTGAAATGACAAAATACAAAAGAACCTACAAACTATAACTATCCAAAGAACCCTTGAGGAACCATTTTTAAGAATGAGAAAGAGGTGACCTCTCTGATTGCTATAATTCACCTGGTCTCACAGAAAGCTACAAAGAAGAAATAATCAAGAGACAAGACTTGAAGGAGAAGAAGGTACTGGAAGCCATACTGTTTGGGGAAAAAAGTGCAAACAATATAAATGCACATTCAAAGGTAGAACACTGGTCTACAAAGTCCAATTATGAACTTCAACTATGCTCCACTTGTTTAATTTGTTAATTTTGGTCTTCAATCAACTGTTGTGGCTATTTTTTGGCAGGAATGAAAGCTGAAGCTACACAAGAATCACCAGATGTTCTTCTAAGGTCGTTTAAACATTTTTTTCGGTATGTTTGGTCAAGTGTGAAAGCTGTCTGCAAGCCTGAGCCTGGTCCACAAATGTCTCCCAGGTCCTTTTGGGGCTCATTTCTACCAAACCATGGGGCTATGTGCATTGTGTGTGGAAGCTATCTGCTCTCGCCACTGAATATAGGTTATTAAAAGGATTGGTTCCACTTACCACATTGCTTCCTGTTTGAAGTTTGGTTAAGGTGGGGAAAGAGATTAATGTTATGGTCAGTGGAGAAGACAGACTGCCTTATCGATATATAGAACCAGAGTTTCATAGGACTGGTGCACTGTAATTGAATCACTTTTGTGGTGTGAGCGCTTGCACTGAGAGCATCATGAAAAAACGAGCATCTCGTGCCAGCCTACATGGCTAAAAATCTTCTTACATGAGAAGAGCTCCTCGTTTGAAGGTATTCCTGACATGCATGATGACATCCAAAATGCACCGGTCTTCTCCGCTTGTACAAAAGCAAAACGGTAAATAATAAACAGATGAACCTAGTGACCTCGTGCCTGCGCAAAAGTGATGCTTGGAATAGCATAATCGATCAGGAAGGACTTCTTCTGTGTGAAGCCCAGAAGTGGTCCAGGGTGTGAACTCGAGTGTGAAAGCACAAAGCAGTTCTACCTTAAAACCCCAATTTAGGAACTTTTTTCTGAAAGTGCATATTGGCTAGCAGTTCTGCCAGAAGTTCTGCACTCTACATTAAACTCCAGGTGAAAAAAACAAAAAAAAAAACACACACACAATTTAATATATGCATGTAAGAAAGGAACGTGTTTGGCTTTCCTTACTTTGGTCATCTAATATTTTATTGCTTTTTTCTTCTGTGGGAGGCTATAATTACACCTCCGTTTCTTTTTTCCATTCTCTGTTTTGCTCTGTTCTTTCCTTTTTTTCTCTCTATAGCACTTTGGCTGCCCTACAAAACCGGAGCCCTGTTCATTAATTAGTTCCGCTGTTCACACACGTGCCAACTTCCTTTCCTGTAAATTGCTTTCTTTCTCTCTCGCTCTGCCTTCCTCCCCATTGCTAGCACCAAAACGCCGCCAGCTCTGATCTTCATGGTGTGGTTGCTCGTGGCGGGGAGGAAAAATGACTAGGGGATGAGCTGAGGGATGGAGAGCGACGCAGGGGAATGGGAGCGTGGTGTTAATCCCGCAGGCGTTTTAGGGAAGAAGACAGTGACCTAAGCCGCGTCCTTTAGGAATGAGCGCTCGTGCCATTAATGTACGTGCGCTCCATCCTTCCATGTCTGCAGATTTATCACACACTGTGATACATCCATCACAGGCTTAAATCTTCTCCAGCCACCATCCTGCAGGGGCTTCAGATATCTCGAACAGCAGCGTGCATTAGTTGGCATTGCAGGTTAGCGATGGAGCAGTAATCAGTCAGGCTTTTCATGCAGCAGGTAGGAAGGATCTCTCTCAGCTTTAATCTGACTCCGTAATCATACGGCTGATTGAAAGAAACCGTGGCTTATTTCATGGTTATTGTTTTTCCCTTTTACAAGCTCAGGATTTCATCTCATGCTAGGCTTTGAAGTACCTCTAAACAACAATACCTGGTTTTTAAATGGTTAACTCTTCCTGAATGGCTGATTTCAGTTAGGTCAGACCAATTAACCAAGCGCTAAATTCACATTCTTACAAAAACAACACTGGCCCTTTGTGGATAGAGTTGTTGTTTGGACCTTAAAGACCGCTGTTGTACCTTTTGAGGTTACATTTATACAGGGTGTCCCAAAAGTCTCCATATATTGGGGAAATTAACACTTTTTAGCAAAATGTCTTCCAAATTTTTGAATATTTAGTTTATATTAGATATATTTTTCAGCTGTCACAAGGTTGCGATGGACTTTAACAGGAAACATGGCGAGGACATCACACATGACACACAAATTCAAAAAGACTGGACCAACCAGGAAGTGGATGTCCACCAAAATCCACTGACAAAGGCACAACCGAAGTCCCCTGTGTATGGAGCCTTTTGGGACACCCTGTAGTGTTGGTACCTCAGAGTACTGGTGCAGTATCTTCTTTTTCAGACAGAATTATTGTTTCCAATAATTGTGTGTCCTAAGTCTTGTCTTTCTAAAGGTAAGCCAGTGTTGCTTTTAAGTGAGATGATGTGAAGCAGTCAGAGAGGGTCACCTACACTCTGGTTCCTTAGGGGTTCTTGAATTGTGAATTATGAAAAAAAAAAAAAAGTGAAAATAACGGAATCTTAAAAAAAAAAATCACATTTTAAAATAGATGAATTGTGTAAAAAATTATGTGAAAATAAATAAATCATGCAAAAAAAATAAATAAATAAAACGGGAAAATCAACAAATCTGATGTGAAAATAAATGAATCATGTAAAAAAAAAATCATGTAAAAATTGTTTTAAAAAAATCAAATATGAAAATAATCATGTGTTTATTTTTAAAAAACGTGAAAAAAATGACTCGTGTGTGAAAAATCAAATCTGGCAATAATGTCAGGTAACTACAATACCCATCAGCCACTTCACACGCCATGAAAGATCAAGTGCACCTGAATCACGTTGTGGGATAATGAGCACTTGTATATAAGTCCTGACTTGCGTAGCACTTTTTGCTTTTGCTATTTACACACACACACACACACACACACACACACACACAGTGTGTGTGTGTGTGTGTGTGTGTGTGTGTGTGTGTGTCTTCATATGACTCTTGCCTTGTCTAGAGTTCATATTTTTGGTTCTATTTCTGAAATGAATGAATGAATGAATGACAGATTTGTGCATAAAAAAAATCTGAAAATAAATGAATCATGTGAAAATCACATGAAAAGAAATGAACTGGGGAAAAAGTTGGGAGAAAAATGCATACGTGAAAAAAAATCACATACAAAAATAAATACACAATTTTACACTATTTTGTAGTACATGTGAAAAGTCCACAGTGTGAAACAAATGTGTATCAAAGCCATGATTATTACAAATATGTAACATTTCAGTAATCTAATCAGTACGCTTCAAAGTACACATTCCCAAGGATCGACAAATAATCGATCGTCAATCGTTACCATGGAGAACAAAGAAGCTTCAAAGCCATTTTTGCAGTTTACTGGGCATTTAAAATTTAAATATTCTCCATAATTAGTTGTAATGATTTAAACTGACATGTTCTGGGGAACTTTAAAGATGCGGTTGTTGCGGATAATGACTGAGAGGTTTGTATTTGTAGGAAACTTTGCGATCTTGGGTCAGGTCGCTTTTAATGCTTCTCAAATCTGCCTGAGTTTGTGGGATTTTGATGATCTGAGAGCGGGAGGTGGGGGATTATGGGATCAAAAGGCAACCGTTCTAATCCTCCCTGTTATTACCCATGATAGCGCTATAAATGACAACACATGGGAAGTTTCTCAGCTCTCCAAACTAGCTAGCGAGCAACTGAGAGGTTCTGCTGTGTGTGTGTGTGTGTGTGTGTGTGTGTTCAGGGATTAGACTAACATGCGCTCTGCTCTCAAGCCTTTCTTTTTTTCTTCCTTTCGTTCCCGTCTCAGGCGTTAGCAGGGACTTGATGAAGCGAGTGAAGAGATCACAGCGCTCAGAGATGAAGCGCTAATCCTGGTGTACTCACATCTTCATTTTCTCTCTCAATCTCCCTTCTTGATTTAAAATGGACTTGTGCTACGTGTGAGCGAGGCAAATGATGCTACACTGTAATTATCAGCAGAAGAGCAGGGAGCTAATTGGACGAGATGTGGCATGAGCTTATGCCTGAGGGAAGTACGCTCATATCCCACTTCCTGGTGACCCACTAAAGCACACGCTAAGCTCTGGAACTGTGGCTTCAGATAGACAGAGTTAAGCAAAGTGGAGGAAAACATTGATAACAATTTTTTTTCTTTCTTTCTTCAATGGGATCCAGTATTTCTTTCTAGTAAAATTTTTCTCAAAGGATGTAATGGGTATTACGGTAAGATGGACGACTATCATCTTAAATCGGGAGCGAAATAGAGATAAATTTCTGAGTGAGTCAGCAGCACTATTCTGCATAGAATGTACTAGATGTTTAAAAGTAAAAGTCCACGATTCCAGACACAGCTCCAGACTCATTCTGTCCTTCAGCAGCCAATCAGAGCGAGCCCGAGCTCAGGAGCATTCGCGATTGGATAAAAAAACGACTGAAAGTTACGGCGACTTTTTGAAAAAATGAATAACGCGGTCCTTTTCTGTCCAGCACTTTCTAATCTCACCTCCTCATCTGTACTCTCTGCTCAAACGGATCAGTTTTTAGCTTTCATGCTAATACCAGCGTCAACGCCATTGCACTCGTCATCTCCATCTAGTGATTCATCGAATCGGTTCAGAGACGAAATTGAATTGGATGACGTAACATCTCCACGTGACGTAAAACCCTCATGGAGTTCAGCATGTGCACCAGTGTCCCCACTGCTGGAAAAAAGTAAAAAAAGATACTGTTGTTCTTTTGTTTTTAGGAGTAACAGTGACGCCTGATTGTAACCGGGCTAGCGATAGCGTCCCCGCGTGAAATCAGAGCTGCGCACAAGCGCTAACTTCTCACAGGAATAACGAAGATACAGCACCAAGCGAAGAATTAGCACTAGGATCACTAAACACATCATAAATATTTCAATATGATAATATTTAATGTGTTTCAGGGTGGAGTTTTCCTTTAATGTCTAATGGGCCTCGTCACTCACACTTCCTCAGGCCTTTCCTTTCGGAAACTTGCATGGAATATTCCACTCCTTGCTATATGTTTCTGGGAAAGGAGCTTTCCTCAGTTTCCGTCTTTCAAAAGCGTGGCGTGGCGTGGAGAGGCCAAATTCCTCCGGAGCGCCTGAGTGTGCGAAACCAGGGGAAGGAGCCATGTGAGGACGACACGGCTAATCCTCCAAGCATTACATACTTATACACACTCACTCACACACACAGACGAACCCCGGGTCACCACTTCCCAGTCTGACCACACAGATCTCACACTTTAATACCATACTGAGAGAAGCACAGCTTTTCTGTAATAGCTTAGGGCCACCCAAAACATGCTAGCTAATGCTAAGAATTAAAACCAGGTTTAAACGAACTCCTTGCCAGTATCTGAACATTGGTCCTTATTAAATTTCATTAGTTATACGAAATACTCTGTGGGAAATTCAGCTGGGGAAAAATTAGAAAAAAAAAAAAGTGACTAGCATGAGAGGAATTGCTAATCTGCTTCCTGACATTCAAATACAGACACCATATATGCAGACGCTTCAAGTTGTACTGAATATTTTGGGTAGTTCTTTTTACATTCAAGGCTTTAAAGTCGTTAAAAAGAGCTCTTGTTCTTGTTCTTTTTACGTGAATTAGCCAAACCAGTCTGTAAATCTGGCTTTGATTATGGGATAGATTCTTTCAATCATGCCTTATTTGAAGTGTAATACATTTTAACTCGAGCCATATCCTAAATATTTGAACATGCTAGTCTGATCCTACAAAACAAATCCATGTAAGTTGAGATTCTTTGCCCAACATGGTGCATAATTCAAGCTAGTATGATTGTCAGGTTCCAGCACGGAGACCTACTGATTAGAGAAGTTCTCAAGGGTTTTTTTTGAAAAACAATTCGAGGTGTTGTTTACATTTTCTGATGATGAACATACACGCTTTTCCAGACAGACCATAAATTTCTTAGGAGTAGTCCAGTTTCGATGATGAAATGGTGGCCGCTGTTTTTCACTGTCACCGATATTACTGCCCGGAATAAAAACGCTGCTGTATGACTGCCATCTGGTCGAGAGTGGAAGATGCGAGAATGCTGGCAGAATCCAAAAAAAACGCCCTTCGACAGATGCACGCAATGACGCGCGCAGATTGCAGAGCGTAATACCTTCTAATGATCTTTCTTAACAAGCAGGGGAAGTGGTTTTTCCTTCCCGCCGTAGTCACCCACAAAACCCCCAAACCCCAGCCCGGGCCAGTCCCCAGATTTCCCAGAGTTCAACAGGAGCAGCACTAATCTTCTCTCCCTCCCTTTTCCCTGAAGTGTGTACTCCATCCAAAGAGGAAGCTCAATCTACAATCTGGACTGTCCCACTGCGTTACGCCTTTGTCTTCGTCTTCTGGACAGAATTCGGCTCACCCAACGTTAGGTTTGGTGTGCCTGCTTTCTTTACGGTGGTTACGTTAGAGAAACCTTAACCATAAAAACAGTACAGCCAGCACTCACCCGCAAAAAAAGAAGAAAAAAAAAACAGCTTCAATAAAGGATGCATGAGGCGCTGTGGTGTTCCGCCATATATACAGCCGTTCCCATGAAGCGTTCGCTCGCGATGTACACATACGATCGACATCAAACACTAGCTTTAACGTCAACATGCTTTACAGTTTCTCAGAAACATGATTACTTTTTTTTTATTGACAAGGACTTGTTTCATAGGCATTCCACACCATTAAACATGACTATAAATAGATGAAATGTTGTTCTTCTTTAATAAATAATTAACTGTTAGAGCTGGCAAATTGCTGTGGTATAAGGAGAATAAAACACATGGTTGCTGATTGTTTTTCTCTGTGTATATATGTGGTTTCACCTGGACAGCTGATGAAGGACTTTTGTCCCAAACATCCTGTTTTTTTTTTTTTTTTTTACTGCCTCCACTATATACACTGCACAGGTGATTCTTTTCAAGATTAATTTTTTTTCACGATTCATTTTTCATCTGATTTTTTTGGTCACGATTCATTGAACTTCTACAATTTCTTATACATGATTCATTTCTTTTCATGTGATATTTTTTTTGTCATGATTTGTTCATTTTCACAAGGGATTTTTTTCAAGAGTCATTTTGATGTGTGGTTTTTACACGATTCACTGATTTCAATGTTTTTTTACACGACACGTTCATTTTCACCATATGATTCTCCATATGATTCTTTATTGTTCACGTGATTAGTTTTACATATGATTCATTCATTTTCACGTGATTCTCCATATGATTCTTTATTGTTCACGTGATTAGTTTTACATATGATTCATTCATTTTCACGTGATTCTCCATATGATTCTTTGATGTTCACATGTGATTATTTTTCCATATGATTCATTTTCACATGATTCTCCATATGATTCTTTAATGTTCACATGTGATTATGATTCATTTTCACGTGATTCTCCATATGATTCCTTATTGTTCACGTGATTATTTTTCCATGTGATTCATTCATTTTCACATGATTTTTTTTTCACAGTTCATTTGTATTCACATGCACTTTTTCCATATGATTCATTTATATTCACATCTGATTTTTTTTCCACTTGATGCATTTATTGTAATATTTATTTTTTTGTCACATATTACTCACATAATCAGTCACATGTTCATATGTGAAATGCAATTGATTTTTTTTTTTTTCTGTAAGCGAGTCTTTGAAATGATAAACTCGTGTAAGATTTAGCAGAGCATTTCAGACACGCAACATCCGGCAACTTTAAATCTCATGTAAACAGTCTACATCCTTGACAGCTAACTGCTAATTGACTGGCTCCCTACACAGATGTTAGCAATGGTGGTTAATGTACTACATGGGGAATTAGGCATTGATTTGAGGCACACCCAAAGTTTTACGCCAAACATACTTCTCCAGATGCACGGCTCAGCCAATCGTCTTGTAATTCTGTTTATTTTTTCTCCATCTATCCTCCTGATGGAGAGGGCACCATTAAACATGACCCTCCACATCTGTATGGAATGGTCTCCTATCCCGCAAAATTAATCGCTCTCTTCATGAAGTGCACTTAAAACCAGATATAGTGTTGACACGTTGTCCAGACCGACTCAACACCGGGAGTGCCTCAGTGATATATAAGTTCCCACTAAAAATAAGTTCTAATACAGATGTTTCTAATTCAGTAGAAAACAGTAGAATGTTTTTAATGTTTTTAAAAGACTGGCACTTTTTAATAAGCACATAGTTTTGCTGAAGTAGAACAATCCTTAGCACTTAGCACTGGTATTTATCTTATCTGAAATAACGCCTGACCTCTAACATTACACAATTCATCCTTGTGTGTTTTCTCTTTACACCACATTTGGTCAGAAGGCGCTGATTAATTTTCTATAACATATAGCAGCTCTGACAGTAGTCAAGTTTGGTGTGTAAGAGAAATAAAACACTTCAGGGAGCGGCGTTATCGGAAAACGATCATCTTTAGGATGATAAGAGGAACTCCACTTTTGCATGGTGCTGCATCACACCTCCCAATCCTTGATTATTTAACCATAACAGCACACCTCCAAGTGTTTTATTCCTAATTTAATCTAACAAATCCAATGGCTTTGTAACTGTGTTTTAGGCTAGTCTAATGTTTATAGTCTAGTTTACACAATTTCACAGTCTAATTATCACACTAGGAATTGTAAAAACCAAAAGGCTAATGGGTAGCTCGGTAGGTTTGCCTCATAACATTAGCAATATAAATAAAACAATATAGCCTACAGCTTAGCCAAAGCCCACCAAGCAACATATATCTCGCCCATTTAGTGATGAACAACACATTCATGTAAATGTTATCAGCTTCCAAAATGTTAAATGCTCTAAACTACCAAGCACCAAGATACGGAGCTTAGCCGAGTGAACAGTACAAAAACAGTTTAAATCTAGTGCACTAAGGAATTACTCAGTTTGTTAACATGCCAGAGGAGAATGCATGAAGGTCCGAGAAGATCTCCTTTTGAGAAAAGATTACACGTTTAACTTCTTTGAGACCTCAAACCATTAACCATCTGAATAATCTTTCAGAACCTTGTCAACTATGATAAATAATTTACTTAAAACTTTTACTTACTTGCTTGGTTACTCCACATTAGCTTGGCATTGCTCCTATCATTGAGGAACGCAGGGACAATTACAATAAAGATAAATATTTTTTTAAAAAGCACCACAGAGGGGTCCCTTCACCAAACCAGGGCTAATGTATGTGCTTGTCCGGAGAAGGTCTACACCTACACACGCAAAATGCTATGAGGTAATCTTCCTGATAAGAGAAAGACAGAGATGCTCTCTCGTATAAAAAAAAGTGCTTTCTTTAGAGGTTAAAAGCATTTTGGCATGTAGCTGATGCTACGTGAGGCGTACATTAAAACGAAATTACCCAGGACACGAGGCAGCACCTGTCTCTGCTTTGTCCATGACCTAGCTTTCAACTTAATTCGCATCGTTTAGGTCACAAAGTGTTAATCTGACTAATCCCCACCAGTCCAATAAAAGATCTGGATTCAATCAAACTCCACTCAAGAGTCACAGAAAGTTAATGGAACAAGCAAAACCCACAACCTAACCTGTGATCCTAACCACCACAATGACCCTTATGCATTACGCTACCCAGAGTCCATCCTGAATTCATCAGGACATGCTTCTTGGCATGGGTTTAATTACTGTTTCATACAACAGCCACAGTGCTCTAATGTGGTGATCTAACACTCTGCTTTGTCTTCTAGCAAGTTCATGTTTGGTAATCAGTAGTCACGGCTTGTGGCTGGAAAACAGGAAATACCACTTCAAGGTTTCCAGTGTCCCCAACCAACCACCGTCCTGCCAATACAAGACATTGGAACTACTTTCTTTTGGGGAAAAAAAGTAACAATAATTACTGCTACAAATGCCACCATGTTATTTACTTACTTAAGTTCACACCAACTGTTGTGTCCATACAACATCCAAACCTTAGGATATAGGATGGGAATTACAAACTATGACAAGGACCTTGACTAAGACAATGACCAAAAAGAAATGTACATTTCCATCTACAGTTCTGTCTGCTAGTTATGCTAAGGATTAGGAATTACAATGAGAAGGAAGTGGGAGGATTGTCCTTCTCTTATGCTACAGATGTTAAATGCTAGTTTTTCGTTTCTCACAGCCAGTATTGATCTGAATCATGAGTCACGAGATTCAGATTCGATATATGCAAAGTTGCTAAGGTCACCTAAAGCCTTGCAGCTTCTATTAGCATTGCTAATAAACACCCACATCTGGTGTGACTGACCGCCCAGCAGCTCCTGGGTTTCATAAGTGCCTGAGGTCACCGCATCTCCAGCCTCATAAATAAACAAGGCTTCGCTGCTTGTAACATGCCAGTGGTTCTTGCAGAAACACTCCGAACAGCTCAGCTGTGCATGCAGTGTTTATATTGCAGAAACATCCAATTTGGAAGAACAGTGCTTTCAGATCCAGAGCCTAAGCAACAGGTCCCAGTCTGATGCACCAGTCCAGCTCAGGGAGGAGGACCATTTGAAGTTGAGTGGCATTTATGAGAGCACTTCATAAAATCCTGTCAGCCCATATCCTGTCGGCCGCGCTCCCCTCTGACATTCGGCAATGCGTACACAGTCGGGGGGCGTTATAAAAAAGTATGTGTGCAGTCGAGATGCTGGAACGGGCAAGTTAAGGGAAAGAATGTGGGCTCTACACGCTGAAAGAGTGAAGATGAAGGCCAAGGAGAACACATGGAGTAAAATGTGGCAGTGTTGCCAGAGCATGGGGAACACGGAATTACGAGATACGGTGGGGGAAAGTGCAAAATGGGCTCCTCAAGGGTTCTTTTGGATAGCTTTGTAAAGGGATTCAAAGTTGAAACTCGTGAAATCTGATGGTGAAAGTACATTATAGTGTCCCTTAAAAAAGAATTTGTGCTTTGGAGCTTTTGTACTAGTCCTTTAATGTTATTGACACTGATAGTATATCTAGAAAGGAGTGTTTTACCAACTTGGGGCTGTTCGGTGCTGGAGTGTCGCTACCTCTGACTGATCGAGAATGTGATTTTGTGATGAGAGTAAGAGGCAGTAATATCATTTTGTTATGACTAAGACGTGTCAGATGCCTTCTGGTGACAACCCCCTGATGCATAACCCACATCTCCCCATCCAGTGAAATCCTCCACATTTGGAGAAAAAAAAAAACTCTTTGCTATTCTCCATATTTAGCTAGTTTGCTAAGCTGCTATCAAGTTTCTGTTTAGATTCTCCAGAGGTGTGGTGCATCTCGAACACTATTGGCTGCTGTCAAGCATTTCAAAAGGAAATACATTGGGATATATAAGAATGAAATAGTTCGTATGCCATTTCAAGGGACTTAAAGGGTTTCCACAGATGAACCAGCTGAAAAAGATTAAGATTTAGGGTTTTTTTCCCCCCTACACTATAGAATCAGCTGAGAGAAATGACCAAACCATCATGGTACATAGCATATTTATGATGTATTCCCACTGCTCTAGATAATGGTTTAAATCATATTATAAAAGACAGACTGTGATTATTGCCTGGAACCTCAGCACTGCTTATGGTATAGCTGTCTACTTTAAATTTTCCACCATCCCTTGCAGGACTGAAACCAAATCTAATGCTCTCTTGAATGGTAATGAAGACAAATAGATCTGTACTTTGCTCCTGTGTACACAGGGGAGCTACAAATATCATGACATCACTATTAGTTATATTTATCACTGTCGATTGAGATTCAGAGATTCTGACCGTTGTTGCTAGCATGCTAAGAATGCTGGGATGTCCATGAGAAGTCACTGTCAACCTGAGCGACGCTTGAACTACTCAGAAAAACTGTTTCTCTCAAGAGTCCAAGGGGAAAAAAAGAACTGTCAAGATATCCCAGCTAGTGGCTAACACCTAGCGGTGCTAATATTTCACTGTGAGATCTCATAAACAAAACCCCATGAGGCAAATCTGTAATATCAGCCAATCTCTTGGGTTGAAAGTATAAGAAGAAGATGGGATTGAGAGGAGGAAAAAAAACATTAAAGGACCCCCCCTGAGGTGTTCTAAAGTGACATCCTTTCTGCTATATTGTGTTGATGGTTGATGGTGCAGGACTATAGAAAATGAGCTTGGATATTGAGGGAAAAGAGAGATAGAGGGGCGGGGTGATGCTTTCACCCATCTCACGGACAACTGCAACGCCTGGATCGGATTAGCGTCCTCTATTTTTAATATCTCCTAGCATTCTGTAATTTTTTTCATGATGAATGGCGTGGTGAAATTTCAAAACGAGGTATGAATAGTGATCAGCGGGTTGTTCTCGTTTGGCCCTCCATCCCTTCCAATGATGCTGAGCCATAGTTCAAGTTGTACTACAAGACAGCCATCTGGCTGACGACTTCATCTCAAAAAAACCTACAAAGCTCATTGATTATCTCTAAAAACTGGCCTTGCTGAATAGGGTTGTCCTGTCAGCACCGAAATAGGCTGGGAATGCATTTCTGGATAAGAGGAAGTTTTAACAGAGCCACATGTATAGTTAAAATACAGATTTGTGTTGCTAGCACGCTCACAATGCACAGTGGATGGCAAGGACTGCAGTCGAACACAATGGACGCCTCTAGAGGGGGAGTTTTCTCACAATGCTGCGGTCTCCCGGTTCTGGTTTTGGAAACGATTCCATAAATCATAACGCATCATGTTTAAGCGTTGCTCCAACTGAAGGCAGCGTTGATGACCAATTCCGAGGTCACTTTTCCAGGAATCGGTATCGGGTCATTTATCCTTGTCTGACACCAAGGCTAGAAATATGAATTATTATTCATAAATACCATTTGCAAGGTTATTATTCTGGTTATTCTGGTTTGTTCCCTCTGTCTAGTATGTAGAATTTAATACGTGCACATGCGAAAGATGGGTGGAATTCTGCTTCACACAACAAATGTTTTCAATAAAACCTATACCTCCATCTGATCTGTATCCTGGCTTAGCGCAGCGCAGTGGCGTGTGTTCTCTTCTCTCTCGGCCTCTCTCACACACTTTTTTCTTGTTCTCTCTTTCCATCTCTATTACGATCAATTCTTTTTTTCCATCTCCGTCCTCGTTCCCATGTCCTGCACTGTCTCAGTAAGAATTCGTGTGGAAAAGTAAAACATCCTGCAAAGTTCTCTGGTGGTGCATGTCGTTCTCTCGGTCCGTCTCTCAGCATTGCAGTTTCCTCATTGATTTTGACTCTGACCTTCCAGTGACCAGCAGTAAACCAATATGGAGAACGAAACACACCACAGGGTGTGTTTCTGGATGGATGGTTGGTTAGTTGGCTAGTGTTGCTGAGAGGGGTTGTCATGTATGTACCTCAACTTAAATAGCTTAACAGCTAGCAAGCTTTAGATTCACAGTCACTCTACAACATAACGTTTTGTAATTTCTACATCTCAGGGCCAGATTCATTTTTATCCCCTTCTGAAAGTGGTCATAGTTTTGGGGTTCTGCTATCAATTACCTGTCTCACATAATCCATAAGCTCCACAAACACATGCATTATCAACCTGCTTTACAACACCAAGATGCACCTGAAGGCAATCACACACACACACACACACACACACACACACACACACACACACACACATCTGGTTTGCTGTTGTCTCGTTATCATGGTGCTGGGCCGCAGCAGGGTGCAGACGCTGTGGTGGCACTCGGCACGGTGTGATGGATGAGTGGAGATTTCTGCCGAACTGAGCGCTGGATTCCTTTCATGAGGCCTCCATCACAACTGCACTGCTCATGCCAACACCTGGACCAACACCAGCAAACAATTTAATCACAGAATGGATATTGCACAACAGCATACCTAAATAGACAGAAAAAATAAACACTAATGCTAAAACCATCCATATAGGATAATTAGGAGTTTACTATTATTATCGATTTAAAAAATCAATTTCAGATTACAGCATGGAACTAAAATATCCGTAAGTGTAAGTGTGTTCTGTAAGTACACCTACTGGCACTAATTTTGATGAACAGCATTTTTGAGAGCATTTCTGTGTTGACTTGCTCGTATCGCTTCGCTTCTTCAGTCTTAAAATGTTAATCCGAGTTTGGATTTTTTAAATTTTTTATTTCCCCCATAAGTTAACATTGCACTATCCACCCATACATGTGCTCACAGACGCCAGTGATTGGCTAGTGTTGGTGTGATTGACAGGACAGAGAGAGAGAGAGAGAGAGAGAGTGTGAGTGAGAGAGTATGCCATCCCTCTCACCCTGTTGTGCTCCTCCCCACATATGGCTGTGGCATCATCATCATGAAATTTATTAAACGTTTGTTATGGCAACAAATTCATAGGCTATAGATAGCTATACATTTTCCTTTTTGTTTTCTCAGAGAGAGTGAAAGAGATAAAGAAATGAATGCATTAAGCCAAATGTGTGTTCTCCTTGTCAGATTATACGATGAAGATTCTCTAACGATAGACCTGTGATTAAAGAAAATTACTATATTCTGCTCACACCATTAATCAGCGCAATCCAGAAACCATCACGTGCAGAAAAAGGGCTTGCAGGAGGTAATAAGGATATTTTTCTGTCTGTTAGCATGTTTCATTTACGCTTTGCTGTACTACCGTATTTATAGCTGAGCCGTGAGTTTTGCACAATTCTTTGCCATCCTCCTATTGGTGGGTTTTAGACGAGTAACGTAGCAGCATTCACGCGCTGAGACTTTAATTTTAAAAATTCGGAAACGGTCAGAACTTGTCAGTTGTTCTCAACTGTTGTTTGCATTGAAACAAAAATCTTTTACGATGTGCAACTTTTGTCTGCAAAATCGGACCAAAATCATACACTGGCTTTAGAGTGTTTGTGTCTGTCTTAATGAGTGATAGTGGAAAGGATGAGGAAAGAAACGTGTGTGTGTGTGTGTGTTTGTAAGTGCTGCCTAAACAAACTGCGCTGTCAGAACAGATCTGTCTAACACTGGACCTTGAGCCAGCATCCCCTAAGAGGTATTAAATTGCACTGATGAAGCTTGAGTGGTGGCTATTGATTTTAGCTCAGCGCTAGCGGCTTCTCATCTCTCAGCAGGCGATTGGCCGTCCAAGCTAGACGAAGAACACACTAAAGATATCCGCCACATTTAAAACTTAACAACATCAAACTATCAACAGTTCCAGTTCTAGGATCTCCATAATGAGTATGTGGGTTAAAGGGACCCGCAGGTGGTGCTGGTTTTGAGCAACATTGCTCAAAACATGATGCGAATTTATTTTTGATTAACTGAAGGTTACAATGAAATATGTGCAGATTAATGTGCTAAGTCTTAAATGCTATCATATCTTTAGATAACGTGACAAGCTGCATTGTTGCCTCGTTTTTAGGAGGTGCTCCGTTGTGTTTTATTCCTTACATCACACTTGGATTTAGATTTAGTTCACTAAAAAAATTGCTAGGATGAGTTTTAGGCTAATGTATTGTTAATCCGTTAACTTCTAACCGGTAAGTCTCCAGGTTTAAAGCTATTATCTCCTGCTTTCAGTCAGCTTTTCATCTTATTCTGTTGTTTCATATCACATCTACCACCTGATCCATATTTTCAGCATAATATCGTACTGCTTTGGAAAAATCCTCTTTTGAAAATCAGCCTGATAAAAAAAACAATATGCCAATTATAACCAAGTCACATGGCCTAAATAGCCAGGCATATGGCTAATTTAAATGTTACTGGCAGATACAATGAAGCACATCCATACATGTAAAATCCCATTTCCCAGTTCACATTGTGGTACATGGAAATGGACTGGAATTGGGGTTTTTCCACAGGCGCTTTCCTGATCATTAAAGTCTAATAAATTCTTTTATTCACACTCTGCATAGTCCCGTTAGTTGTGCATAATAGAGCAAATTGGCCTTTTCCCTCCTGTTTAATGAGTTTCTCTTTGTTGAAAAGAAATTGCTGTGGCTGCACATTTCTCCACTGCATCTCCACTGTCATTTTCCAATTCCGATACACTCGCGAGCTCACACGCCCCAAATGACTTATTATTCTGCCCGTAAAACGAGGCACTCGTGCTTTCCAGAACATTCTTTTATTCTTCAGCTATCTGGAATGCAGGCGTCCCTCAGGCGAAGAAACCAACAAAGGGTAGCCCGCTGACGATCTTTAATAACACTGTGAATCAGCCAGGCAGAGACAAATAAAACAATCTGTCATGAACAACAAACCTAAATACAGAAGGTAAAGAATGTGCTCAGACAAACCAAAAAAGAAAAGAATGCAGCTTCTGTTTAATTAGACGTGCATTCGAAGGACAAAAGGGCTTCTTCAGACCTGAGGCATGGCCAATCACCACAGTAGGTCATTTCCCATCAATCAAGCATGAAGAACGCAGGGCTAATTGCCATGGCTAATTATTATCAACAGCTTTATTTTTACACCACATCAACAGAGGATCTAAGAAAGCCTGAGGCCTGGCATCTACTCTAAAAGAATGAAGCCTTTCCCCACGCCATCCTTTAGGGATAAACATGGACTGTACATGTCAAGGGTGATGAGGACACAAAGTTTAATGAGACTTGAAAACTTCCAGCATCCTGAGGTTAAATGAGAAGTTAACTGAAGGAGGGCTGCTGTAACTAGGCAAGGAACACTAGCAAATATTCATGGTGTGATGGTACCAACCATCATATAAGCATATAAGACTGACAAGGCAGGAGGCAAGACAAGACCTAAATGTAAACAAAAACCACTTGGAGAAAAAAAACAAAACAAAATACAATCTCAGTACGTGTCACACCAGGACCTGGGACAACCGCCTCAACTCTCCTCCTCCCTGTAAAAGGTATGGCACCCAAAGTGCAACAACTTGGTTCAAAAGGGTCCTTCGGGTGGAGTGACGTCCTCCAAAAGGCAGGGGGAGGTGACGTTATGACCATCTTCCAGTCGCTCTACAAAATTTCATTTTGCATGGAGAGGGCAGTGAAAATTTCTCAAGTCAATCTCAAGAAGATGACATCATTTATTTGTTGGTCAAATGTAGACTGGAGAGAAGCATGTCAACTTCAAAAATTTGATTAATTGGAAAAAAAAGTCTGATTTAAATGTGTATGGATTTGTATTGAAAAATGTGATGAGAGCGGCCATGCTGTATGGTTTAGAGACAGTGGCACTGAGGAAGAGACAGGAGTCAGAGCTAGAGGTAGC
>CM074960.1:20478170-20508447 GCA_037577455.1 Pangasius macronema
GGAGATGAAGCTAGTGGGTGCAAGTGTTGAGGATGCAGAAGATAGGGATAGGTGGAGAGTGATGATTCGCTGTGGCGCCCCTGAAGGGAAAAGCTGAAAGAAGAAGAAGAACTACTCATTATCGCAGTGTGCCATCATACTTATGCACCATCACATTCCTAGTACTGATTGATTTTATCTTGACAAAGTTACACAATCTCTCTAAACAACTACTGCACTACTGCGCTGTGGCTCACTGCTATTGGAGCATCTGCTACCATGCGTTCAGAAAGAAGATATCCAGTAGAAGCACTCCATTTATTCCATATGCATTCTCACAGATCCAGAACACAATACGTTCCTAATTTCGTTATTGTCTGTCTATGCTTTTACCAGATCCTATAAATGTCTAGACCAATCAGTAATGAAAACAAAATCTTGCGTTTACTAGTCACTCTTTAAGAGGACTCAGATTGATGACATCAGCAGTGATCACAAAGTGTCTCTCTGTCTTTCCACTGCCTCCTTGAGCCACTGCACCGCAGTCATATCAGCTATCGGTAATGACATGCTTAATCATTTATACAGGGGAAGTGAATGGATCGGTAACAGAGACCGCATGAGACAGTGAGGAATAAAGGAATGAAGGATAGAGCACGAATAGGGAAGCAGATTGCAGTTCTTCACATGTGAAATCAGACACACATCCTCCCATCATGGGTAGACTTGATCATTCAGCAGTAACTGTGCATCCCTAACCACAGACATGAACATTTCAAAATGGGCTGAATTGCTTCATGGGAGTGAGCGGTACATTTTGAAACAAATTAAGAAAACTGGAAAAATCCAGTTTTCCACAGTATGACCCTTTAAACAAGCTAGTTGACTATGTTTACTCTAATATCAAGTGTGGTATCTGTTACAGTGATTTTGGCTCACTCTTTCTCTTCTGTCTCTCAACAATTCTGGATGGATGAAGGCAGGGAGTTGGCAACTCTCTCAGCTACGGTGCAATATTAACTGGCTGCTAATGGCCGTTAATGTCCTTTGATGGTCCCTCCACAGTAAGGGCACTGTCCATAAACATAAACTGGACAAAGCCAGCATGGTCATAGTCGGCTGGTGGTGTGTTTGTGTAGGCAGCAGAGAGCTCGGCTCAGCTTGCCTGGATGTGGGTCAGAACTGGGATCATGTGCCCAAAAAAATTCACCCAGTGCTTTCAGACATACGGGTTTACTGTAGACTAGAGTCTTGTAAAAAGTTCAAGGCTAGAAAGCCATGCTCGCTGAGTGCTTGGGTTACAGGTGTGAGTGGGGGGTTTTGGCAAGCAGATATGTGTGTGTGTGTGCATGCATAAGTTTCCAAGACAAGCAAGGGTATGTAGCACACACTGTTTCCAGGGCAGAACGGCGCTTGTGATTCTCAACCAAGCGCTTCATCTCGTTCCTGTTACACAATCTCTCTAAGACCTTCATGATCCTGTTTTGAAAGGATGGCAATAAAACATAATCATGTAATGGAGCGATAAACTTGGATTTTCCATGAAAACGTCAAAACATGTTAAAAGAATGTGAATATTATATGACAGTTCTACATTTGGTCCATCACATGGTTCCCCCTTGGTGTTGCTGAGGTTTGATGGTAAATTATGCGAAACCTAGCTCAACACCAGGAGCTGCTCAGATGGATAGATCGGATGGAGTTTCAGCAGCATTTGAGTGTTAGCAGGTACGCTGCCGAATGCCATGACGCAATAAACACGGGGTGTAAAGTGTGAACGCTCCACTGCTGACGCCAGTGGAAACAATTGTGAAAAATGATCACGTTTGCTAGAAGCTGTGCAAGTTATGAACTTGTGCTTTCTTATCTGGGAAAGTGGGGTTTTTATAGTTAAATTAGAAGCGAGTGCCGACTTTCTTTTGTTCTCTAACTCTCTAATTTGGCTGGTGTTCATTTCCTGTCTGTTTGAACTGAGGCATCAGTTTTGGCGTTGATTTTCGCCACTCTTTCACACTTTCCCTTTTTTCTTCACCAGAGACTGAGAAATGCCTCATTAACCAACAACTCACGCATACGTCATTATTCCCAGGTGGAAATGACATGCACCAAACTTTAACATGGCAACCAGAGCAGTGACCGTCCCTTTAGGAAAATATCCAAACCTTGATGCATGTCTACGTCTTAGCAAATGAGTTGTTTTTTCACACGCTATAAAAAAGTCGCTGTTTTTGGGACGCCTTTGCGTCTATCTATTCAACCCACGAAATGACTATGTCCTTTGATAGGTGTTCACGTCAGCCCAATAGGGGAGGGTGTCGCCATGTTTAGGCTTTGTCAGCTTGTAAATGCAGCTCTGTCTCCTTCTCCATGTGGCTCCACCAGCATTCATTGCAAAGAAAGAACACCAAATCACTTTGACCTCTTTTGCCCATCCAGGGCTACTCTTCCATTTGATTAGGAGGTCATTCTTTTCCAGCATGGCTGTTTATCCGCTTTAATTGGTCAACAAGAAAGAAAGTTAAAGACGCATCACCCTCTAACTTCTGGTCATTTCTGGTCTTTTCAGCAACTGTTCTCTTTCTTTTCTGAGGTTCCGGTGGGAATGGCTGGCTTAATCACTCTGAGCAGCGCCGTTCCGATGGGAATCCCAGCCATATAAGTCTCAGGACTTAATAGATGTCAGGAGGCCAATGCTGATCAGATACAACTCCCCCCCCATACACACACACACACACACACACACACTTACTGTGTTTGGGGAAGAAAAGCAGAGCAGACTATCTGGCAGTTTGATGACAGTTAGCAAAAACTTAAAAATGCTGGCTCTTTAAAGGAAAGCTCCATCCTGAAAGACATTAATATGTTTATATTGAAATATCTGTGATGTGTTTAGTGATTCTGGTGCTGATTTGTTAGGCGGTGCTGCATTTTTGTTGTTCCTGGTTGTGATTGTCGTCACAGGGGCATATTGGTCTACAATCTTCACCATAAGTGGTCATGTTTTGATGTTAGCCACTAATAAAAAAAGAGTAAGTATTGCTTTTCTCACTCACCATTTTCCAATGACTTTCAACAACATACTGATGAGAACTTCAGCATACAAAGAGTAGAGATGTTGGTGGACACAAAGTTCCAGTGCAGTGCAGCTATACAACACAACAGTTGTGCTGAAACTTGGCTTGGGTATTTAGCAATCTACTAGATTTACGAGACAAGTGCAATGTTGTTGGTGGTATGAGCTTGGGAAGCTGATTTGTTTCAGCAGAGGGTACAGATGAGGAGGTGAGAGAGCTGGACAGACTAAAACACTAAATCGCCACTGTATCGCTGTCTTTGAGTAATGGTTAATTCCTACTGGTGCCACTAGCAGCAAGAAGTTGAACTGCATTGTGGGTAAGAAGATGATATAATGACTATAAATACTTATCGGCTTCTTAAAATGACAAGTCGATTGCCTCACCTTCAGCTGATCATAATGGAGAAGTCCAGTTTTCTAAAAGTATCTCTTTATTTCTTCTCCTTCTCTCTCAAGAAGAAGAAGAACAAAAGAAAGAGAGCGAGCTGCATTGATTTTAACCACTGTAGCGAGTTTAGGAAACGAGCCCAGTCGGATAGAACTAAGCGATGAACCTCTGCCAGTCAGCCTTTGGCTCCGCTCAGAATTCAACATGACAAATCTTCACTCAGACATTCTTAAGCTGCTCTGGCGGCTGTGCCAGCCCCAGCTTGGCGGCGCTCTGAGTTATGATGTGAGCCGGGTTGGAGCGATACACTTTTTTCCTGCCCGCTCGGGTAAAGACGTGTCATAAATCTATCACAGACATCTTCATTCAGGGAGGCTGCGCATGATGGTTTTATAGGCAGAGGCTTTGAAACAAGGCTGTAAAGCAAGCAGTGGTTATGAGAAACAATGCAAGGTATGTGTGTACAGGCATAGCAGTGTGCCTCTTTCACAAACACTGATATTTTTTTTTCTGCTGCTTTTTCCTTGTAAACCATAAAAACCCAACATGTAACTATGGAACACCCATTTTACCTTTGATTCCAGTGCTCGGATTTCCTCAAAGGATCTAATAGTAAGAAAACAAGCTGCAGGCAGATTTCCATTCAACTACATGCAGGAAATGTTGGAAGATTGAAGGAACATCAAGTTTTCCCTACTTGATGTGTGTAAATGTGGCGTTCATACCTAATACGGCTACCTCATGAATCATTTTGACAAATGCAATGCAGGTACAGAGGTAAGATGCTTGAGAGACTGCATTTCGATGAGGTGTCTCAGTTAATTATCACTGGCAAACAACGTCTTATCAATAACATAGCGATAGCAAATGACTTACATTGAAGCAGTAATGTCTAGCTCCTAAAAATGTATACAAAGGAATTATTGAGTTTATTTTAGTTCACATTGCTAGTTTTGTCCAGTGTAAGAGCTTGACAAGTGTTCCTGCTCCTGTATACATTATAACAAATGGCATAAGTACCCATGCATTGCAGTAAACGGTATTATGTGACTGCATTCATGGACCCAGTCTGTGGTCATTAACGTATGTTTTTTTATGAGGCATTCATGGCCCTCTGGAGACAAAGCTGATGGAGAGCACTCTGAACGGCTCCATTGACTGCGCCAACTGCAACTCCCGGCTAAAACCAACAGCAGAATTACATGCTTTAGTGAGCAAGACTCCTATAAACCAGTCCTGAGAGAATGCTTGGACCCCAGCCCTCTGTGACTCTCTGTCTCAAACTGTGATGGGATGGAGGAAGGGGAGTACTAGGGAATGGGGGGGCTCATGTTGCTGTTGTTTTCTTCGCTGAATACCGCAGCTTGGAAGCGAGGGAAATGCAAACATCATAACTTGGAACCTCCAAAGAAAATAAGAGACAGCAGCTCAGGGTTCAGGACAAACTTAAAAGATTTCACATGAAAACAAATCTCAATTAGTCTCTCAGATTGATACTTTATTTTCCTTGCCAGCTGAAACTGAAGTCAATTAACAGTGAAGCCAGAAGCAGTGGAGCACGGTAGGAAAGGTCCAGTGGGGATTTCCATTCCAAAGCACATGCCCTTTCTTCTTTTCTTATAAGCCCTTGTTTGAGACATTGTCCGAGTCCGTTGGGACGAAGCCCTTTCTCCCTCATTAGGGTCCCTAACTAGCCCTGTTTGAGCTCAACCTCATCTATCAGAGCACCTGATTGTTCTCAAAGCAGCCTTTTATCGGCGTGGGGTAATTTTGCTGTTCCTTTTGGGACCGTGTTCATTTGTTTTTTACCGCTTCGTGACGTCTTTAGGGGCCCTATTAGTGTCTAACTCTGAGTGTCTCTAAGGGTGATGGAAAAAAATCTGAACCAATTACCTGTTAACCCAAGACAGAGAGAGAGAGGATAGAAGGAATAGGAGATGGAGAGAGAGAAAAATAGACGAAACGGCGAGGCAATATAAAGTGTTTAAGACGTCTCCAGGGATTGCCAGTTTGTGATGAAATATGGCTGTGCAGTTGAAGGTGCTGGGAAGTTCATCTCTGCCTGTCTCACCAAACAGGCCCATGAATTATAGCAGGCAGTGTTGAGGCAGCAGGGGCCTGAGAGGCAGAGAGCATAACCCTGAGAATGGAGCTGCTCGTATTCACCATCGACACTAATTGGTTTGGTTGGCTGCTGTTCCTCGGCCTAAACACAGAGGCTCTGTTGAGTTCACTGATCTCAGCCTACATTGGGATGCCTGACTGGTCTTCAAGCTGCACTAGGATGCTCGATGTGCTGATGCTTTAGGTCGGGGTATCAGACTCATTTTAAGTAACGTGCCATGCTACATTACACTTAGTCCCATGAAGAATTACACATTATTATTATTAGCACATTTTTGTCAGTGGTTTATGGCCTAGAGTTTATGGCTTTAGTTTGCCAGAGACTAGCCCTTTTTCAAATCTGTCAGTCCAATTATGACAAGATGATGATTATAATTTCGAACATTGCTTCTAAACTCATTTCGGTCCCTGGATTAGAACCTTTATCAGGCTATTTGTTTGACACCATGTGTTTGGACAGTATGGACTGGACTTGGAGGTCCAGTATTCTAAGGATGTAGCTGCACTAATCAGCTAGCTACTTTCTTGATACTGGTCAGTCTAAAAAATTTCTAGCTGTACTAATAAGCTCAGTTTCCAGCAATATCCTCCTGTGACATCAGCGCATCAAATAACTGTTAACCTTTTACGAAAATAGAGCCCCAACATCAAATCAGCACCAGAGTCAGTGAAAATACGTAACAAATATTTCAATATAAAAATAGCCAAACATGGCGAAAAGTATGTGGACACCTGACCCTCACATCATATCCCATTCTAGATTTAGTCCCCCTTTACTGTTATAACAACCTCCACTCTTCTGGGAAGGCTTTCCACTAGAGTTTGGCGCGTGGCTGTGGGGATTTGTGCTCATTCAGCCACAAGAGCATTAGCAAGGTCAGCTGGGCGAGGAGGCCTGGGGCGCGGTCAGCTTTCCAATTCATCCCCAGTGTGCAGTGGGGTTGAGGTCAGGGGTCTGTGCAGGACACTTGAGTTCTTCCACTCCAACCTTGGTAAACCCTGTCCTCACTTTGTGCACAGGGGAACAGGTTTGGGCCCTTATTTCCAGTGAAGGGAAATATTAATGCTACAGCATACAAAGACATCCTACATACTTGTGTGCTTCTGCCTTTGTGGCAACAGTCTGGGGAAGAATCACATGGTCAGGTGTACACATACTTTTGGCCAAATACTATATCTGTTTCATCATTTAATGTTTTATTAAAACTAATTACTGAATAAAGAAGGCCACAGTAGTCTTTCCTTGATTGCAACCCAGATACCTGAAACATCTTTCTTGACAATGTGGCCTCACCAACAGCTCAAGCACACAATTGATTTTGGCAAAAAAATGAAACGAAATTCAGGAGCACAGCAAAAACGTTCGTTTCAGGGTGAATGTTTCCTTTAATACTGAACCCAATTCTCAGTTCAGATTGCAGGTGAACAGTAACACCACCAGTAATTTTACATCTATTTCTGTCTCCAGACGCAGCATTCTGTGTATGTGTGTGTGTGTGTGTGTGTGTACTGTAGTACCCATTGTGTTTAATAGAGCGTGGCAGAACTCTGTGCACGAGAACGCAACTCTAATTAAATCACCGCTCGTTTTCTGCCTCACTGAGGCCACTTCACTGGGCTGTCAGATAATCAGTCGAACCTCTGCAATTACACACTCCCAGCAGACGCAAACGCTACCTGATGGAGGGTCAAATTAAGGACCGGGCCAATTGCTCTGAGCATTTGGAGCAGCTTGGTTTAATTCGTCTGTGTAGGGGGTCGTCATAAACGTAACCTCGGCCACAAACGCGTACACACACACACATAATCTGAACTTGTGTGTATAAGTGAGAGCATAAAAGGACATCTAAACAAATCTGAAAAGGGATTTTTAGATTTTTAGTATGTGTGTGTGTGTGTGTGTGTGTGTGATGTCTCCCACCCGCTCAACCTCCTACCCACTGTCAACTCTAATGAACTTTTATTGACTGTGACACTCCAAGCACAGACAGAACGACCCTCTCCCCCACTTTGAAAACCAAGAGGGGAGCTCCCACCACACACACCACACAATTCATCTACACATCTGTCCCACAGGGTGGGAAAGGACGTGATGAATGATGCAGAAAGAGTGTCTATTTAGTAAACGTACGTGCCTGCGTATCATCACGGCTCCAATCAAGTGAGAGAGAGGTAGATTCCCACCATAAATATGCTACACCATCAGTAACTAATCCTATAAAACCTCAACCAAACCATGTTTACATGTCTGGCTGCTATTCTACAAATTCCTTGATCCGGAACCACCTCTTCGATTAGCCGTAATTCCAGCCGTCAAGACCCTTTGCCCCTTCCCTGCCATATTTTCGAGCGTTAGTGCTATTTCCTCACGAACAAACATGGCGCGCTGCTCTCACCTTCCTACATAAATATGAGTGAGCCCTGGGGTCTCGGTCCTTAGTGTTTGTGTAGTATCATCAGTAGAACCCAAAGAGCCACGGATCAGAAATCTGCTCTATTTAAGTCCTGTTACTTTTTCAGCCATTTATAAACCACACATCGTGTTTTGTCTAAGGCTTATCTCACCAGAGTCTGCATTTAATACCTATAAGCCTCTGCGGTCCCTCTGGGGCTGATCACAGATCAGTTAATATGCGATTTTAAGCCTCTAAATGAGAGAGGCGGTTCAGGGTGATCGGTGAGATTATTATCAGGATTTTTAGGCCGGAGAAATTCGTAGCAGTTTCCAGAACCAGACAGAGAATGGCCAAGAGGCAGATAACGGATAATCCCATGCACATATGTGTTATTTATAATTGTATATCTGAATACGAGACCAGCTCACCGTGTACAAAATCTGACTCTGGATCAGAATTTAAATTGAGAGACAGTTAGATGTATTTCAGAGTGATGATCTAATGTAACTGTATCCAGCAAAAACTGAGGCTATATCAAGATCTACATACACACAGGACGATGAGGTTATTTAATTTTATTCTAAAGCAGGTGGGAAATGTTAAAAAACACGAGGTAGGTTAACGTTAATGAGAATGGCATCCAGATGCGTATTCCCAAAATCCATCTACATAAAATTATTTACACCAAAGTTATTTTCAAATGTTATCCATCTCTGTTTTTTTCACTCATCTATAAATTTAAAAAGAGCAACATTCCATTTTTAAGGACGTAAATTTTATTATTTAAGTAGGGTCCCTGGCGGACTTGTGGTTAGGCCACGGCACTCTCACTACTGCAGCCTGGGTTCAATTCCCGGCCAGGGAACTACGTGACCGTGCTCTCCCAGTGCTCTCCCACTGCTCTCCCAGTGCTCTCCCAGTGCTCTCCCAGTGCTCTCCCAGTGCCGGTCCCAGTGCTCTCCCAGTGCCGGTCCCAGTGCTCTCCCACTGCTCTCCCAGTGCTCTCCCACTGCTCTCCCAGTGCCGGTCCCAGTGCTCTCCCAGTGCTCTCCCAGTGCCGGTCCCAGTGCTCTCCCAGTGCCGGTCCCAAGCCTGGATAAAACTTGGAGAAGGTTGCGTCAGGAAGGGCATCTGGTGTAAAACTGTGCCAAATCAAATATGTGGACCAGTGATCTGCTGCGGCAGCCCCTAATGGGAGCAGCTGAAAGAAGAAGAACAAGCTGGAGTATTTAAGTGTACTTTTTATTTTAATAAATATATATGTATGTAAATAATAAATAAATAATAAAGCCAATTACGTCTTCTCAGTCAAACCTACTAATCAGAAACTATAAAAATAATAATAAAAAAACTATAATCCAAGCAGATCAGCCATAAAAATCTGTGCCAAATAATTCTATGTAAAATATAAAGTACATTTTAATTATATTCAGTGTTTGTAAATTTATATATATATATGCTATTAAAATGGTAAATAATGACCTAATTATTTATATTGTGTGTACATTCTTATTCAAAATATTTTTTCTTAATTTGTAATATTTATTTATTTTGCATTTTTTAAATTTAACATTGTCTTTTGGTGCAACTAGTGTATTTGTGTACAATATTCTATTAGACTTTTGTGAAATTATTAGTGAAAATTGGAGAAATATTGATCTTGTGTGGATAGAAATCTGAAGTGAAGCCCTATAAACGAGGCTGCTAATGCTCGAGTTGACCTCTGACCTGTTCCCTCTCTCAGGGCCAGCAGGGGCAGATAATGGCTTCCATGAAGGTCCAGGAGGCCCTGTGACTTTTGAGCTGAGCGTTTGTTGGTTGGACGGTAGGTTAATGGCGAACTGTCACTTGTTGTCGGCTTCGATTGCGAGAGCAAGACGCTGTGTTTGTCCTTGTTTATTAGTTTGCCATGCGCTGAGGTGATCTGCGTTTCATTACGCACTTTCTGGAAGCGATCCATGCCAAAGCTCACTCCCACGCACTCACACACACCTACTCACAATTCTCACATTTCTGAAAATAGGCCTGTGTACGGATTTCCGTCAGAGACGCTCGTATGTTTTGGTACTAAGCAGAGCTACATGCTTTCGCAGTGGGCTGAAGAAGAACAATGTTCTGGAAGCAATCTGGTGTAATTTCGGTGTATGTTACACGAGCATGAAAAACATCTGAAGATCCATGTTTCATCCGATTCAACTCTCGCCAGTGAGAACATGCGTTGTGTCAAAGTGCCAGCGCGTTCAAAGCATTCAGCGTAATGCTAGGTCCAAACCGTTCCTGGTGACGGAGGCCTACGGTCTGTCGAGATTAGCATTTACATCCGCCAAGCTGTGTTTCACGAGAGACGTGGTTTATACAATGCCGTGTGCAATCGATTGAGCGTGAGGGTGCAACAATGGTTCCTAGCGCTGTGTGAAAGACCACAGAGAGGCCACGCTGAGGTCATAAACCAAGGCTGGGTCATGAACAATGTGAAGCTAATAAGCTAGCAGAAGTCTTAAGGTCGTGAGGAAAGAGAAAAGCCCGGGACGTGAACTGTGCTGACATGCACGGGGTTAAAATCCTGGCAGAAGTGTGAGGTCGTAAACCAGAGGTTAAGAGTCAGTAATAAGTGTGAGGTCATAGCATATGGACTGAGATTTATATGTTTATATTGAAATATTTGTTGTTTGGTGCGAATTTAGCAGCTGTGTCCCACTCTGACGTCACAAGAGGACACACATAAGTGGTAACACTCAGGGTTCACTCTGAAAACTTTGGTTAACAGCTTCCTACATTACCCACAATGCCGTTTGACTAACTGAGGAGAGTTGCACCAGTGGGAAATCGTATCTACCTCAAGAGAACGATGCAGCGGCACTTTAGTTTTTGAGTCTGTCCAGCTCTCTCACCTTACACTCAAAGCTTCCAAAGCTTCCTAATCATCTCACAGACCGCTAACTACCCGAATCAACTGTAGTCCAACTTTGAGTCCAACGTTTGCTCCACTACTTGTACGAAAATACAACACCAACCAACTGATTAGCACCGGAACCGCTAACATATCAGAAATATCTCAATATAAATGTACTTAATTGTGAAGTGAAGTGAAGTGAAGTGAAGTGAAGTGAAGTGACAGTGTGGCCAAGTGGGGTGACCCATACTCGGAATTTGTGCTCTGCATTTAACCCATCCAAGTGCACACACACCGTGAACACACACCCGGAGCNATCCCTGCCGGACCCGAGACTCGAACCCACCACCTTCAGGTTCACCTTCGGGTTACAAGTCTGACTCTCAGACCATTTCAGCGTGGAGTTTTGCGTTAACTTGCGTTAATACTGCTAGCATTTCTGCCTTCTCGTGGTGTTGAAACGGCACTGCCAAGACACAGAGACAAACAGGACACACCAACCAGTAACTGCGTTTAGCTGAAATTTTCACTCAACCTTTACGAGCGAAAATGACTTGCCTGAGAATTACTGTATTCGACTGCCATATACCAAAATGATTCAATTATTTCCGATTTGTAGTCAGGATGTGGTTTCTGTCTCAAACCTAAACCAGATTTTGCCGCATTCGATTCCTCAATTCCGATAAAATATCAAAGGGACCGTGTTTTTCATTCGTTTTTTTTTTCTTTTCTTTTCAGAATGAGCTAAATGAGAAAAACGTTTGAAAGAAAACAAGCCAACGGAGACCTGCCGACCGCTTCATGCCCACGTCCATGATGAATTCGGCGTATATGACCTGCGGACGTGTAGATCTCCAGCGATATCCTTCGATTAATCAGACTTTTTGAAGTTCACATCTTGCCATTTGTCTCACCTGTGTGACCTCTCTCGGTTCATTCGTGTCAAACCTGGCCCACATTGCATCCAAAGCAAATTCATTATCTCAGGATGTGACATCAGGGGGTCGGCCTCATGGAGTTATTTAGCACGCGCGTCGATCGGATGGCGCGTTGCGTTTGAAGAAGATTGGACAAAGATTGAAAGAGCATGACTGACAGTGCCTGGACGGAGTTAGGAGCTGTGAAGAAAGCAGGTATGGAGAATCATGTTTCCTTTTTTAAGGCTTAACCACAAATCCAGTTCAGTTCTTTCCACTTACAGAGCTGATATCTGATATGCAAGAATTTACAGTTGGAAATCCAGAATAGTCTTGATATGGTCTTAAGGCTTTTTTTTAATTCCTTCATTTAAAAAGAGTCTGAAAGGATGTAAAACCTTTTTTATTGATTTCTGTCACATTAACGTTAAATCGTATCATTTCCAGATGAACGGATCCTGTATACTTTACTAAAAAAAAAGCAATAAATGTCATTCTCGATCCTGTTCCAGACTCGGGCGCTCCGAGGCACCGGGCCGAGGCAGGTCCCTTACCCCTGTATCTCCAACACTTTATCTTTCACGAGTTCAGGAGTACAGCTGCAACACACTGCCATCTAATGGAGCATCTCTAAACCCTCAGACGAGCCTCTTCTCTCAGCCGTGAGCATCTGCTCTGATTATAGGAACGTTCTGTCTCCTAAAGGTTACGTACGTTGGAGCAAAATGCATCTCGACTTGCCTTTTTTTTCTTTTTTAAACATTTCTCCTTTCGTCATGCGTTCATCGTACATGAACATCATACGTTAAATAATCACACGATTCACATTTAAATATCATTTAATGAAACATTTTCACGTGATTTATCCATATACAGAGCATGTGTTTATTTTAACATCGATTCGTTTACTTGTGACTTGAACACAATTTTCAGGTTAATTTTTCACGTGTGTTTTTTCCCCACAGGTGATTTTTACACGATTAAATCTTTTTACATATAAATCTAACATAGTGCACGTTTTTCTTCATTTTAACACGTACGTTTTCCATATTACTCATTTACTGCATATTCATGTGATTTTTTTCACACGTGGTGTTTACGTGTTTTAATTTTCACGTGTGTTTTTTCCCCACATGATTTGTTCCTGACCTCTCATGATTTGATTTTCTTATATTTCTCTTATGTTCATTTTTCACATGTAGTGTGTGTGTGTGTGTGTGTGTGTGTGTGTGTGTGTGTGTGTGTGTGTGTGTGTGTGTGTTTTATTGTGATTTTTTTTTTCCCACATGATAAATTTACTTTCACTTTATTTATTTTTAAAATGTTTGGCATATCTCTTTATTTTCACTTTTTTTTACCTCATGGTTCGTTTATTTTCATGTGATTTTCTTCCCATAACTAATTTATTTTTCACGTGTGTAATGTACATGTTTTTATTTTTATTTTAATTTATTTTCATGTGATTTTTCACACGTAGTGCATGTTTTGCTTTTTTAAAATATGATTTTTCATTTAATTTCATGTGTTTTTTTTTCCTGTCATTTGTTTTCACATATAGTGCATGCATTTTTATTGTCATATATAAATTTCTCACATAGTGTTTATGTTTTTTTTTTTTTATTATTATTTTCCAAAGTGATTTTTTTAAAGGATTTATTTCTTTTGACATGTTAATTTTTGAAATGTAAGGCTTGTCTTTTTATTTTCACATGATTGATTTATTTTCACGTGTAGGGCATACAGTTTTGACTTAATTCTCACACTATTAAGTTATTTTTACATGTTCCCATATTGTTTCACACGTGCAATTCACACGTGCAATTTCAGGGCATTCCCACCTCGCGCTCATTGTTCCCGGGACAGGCTCCGGATCCGCCGCCACCCGAAAGATTGAACCGCACGTGTTTTTCACATATTAGTCGCATAATCAGATGTGAAGTGTATATGATTCCTCTGTAAGATGTGTACACTGGATGGCCTTGAGCATGTCTGTTTGATATTAAATGGAGGTCGCTGAAAGGAAAAAAAAAGTCTTTTCAAGAAAAGCTGACAAAAGCCATGCAGGGAGGTCTGTCATTTTCTTGGCATTTTGGCTTTTTGTTGCAGTGTAGAGACGATGTCGCACCGCCATGGACAAAAAGCGTCAGGCGTCTGGCACTGCCTCTGTAAACAGCAGTTCTTTAGCAACACCGAAGGCGAAACAAATCAGAAAGCAATGGCACACTCGAGAGCAGTGAATAAACCACCAAGTTTCAAAGGCCCAGAAACACCAAACAGTTTGGATCAATAGGTACGCCAGCCAGTCTGGAGTTGTCGCATCGGCTCATTTCAGTTCCAGAAGCTGTAACCGAGGCTGTAGATTCAGTTCCACTCCTGTAAAACATGATGTGGATGATTCATAGCTGGCACGTTGTGGCTGTCTTCAGTTGGACAGAGGCCAAGCTTTCGTACTGTGCCATTAAACCTGGTGATGTAGACTTGAAGTAGTTCCACTTAAGATCCAAATAGCCATGTAGAGCCGTGCAGAGAAGAAGAAACACAGATATTGGCATTCGTGAACATGTTTCTGCCATTTTTTTTTTTTTTTTTTACAGGTAATGTCAATTCAGTCTACGGTATTAGCATCGTTTTCCACAGCACATTGGAAACAGAATGATGGCTAACTAACTTCCATTGGAAAACTGGTAAAAGTGGAAGAAAGGAGCAAGACGCAAGCCATAGGATCGATCCTTCCTCCCAATCAAAAACATTCACCAGGGCTTCACTGGAATCCATTCACTATTAACTATTTTACTCAAGTAAAAGTGCAGCTAATCGCTAAATAAATCTGGTAATAGTCCTTCAGCTAAAGAAGAAAAATATACACTCTTAAGTTTACTTAAAGTCCTAAAGTAAACATACAAGAAAGACTGAAAAAGATTAATGGTAAATTAATGTCTCTTTCACCCAGGTATGTGGAAAGACATTAGCTAAGGCTAACTAACAACATAGCATGATACAAACAAGGTGAATGCTAATAGCTAGCTGTCACCTCTGTGATAAATACTACAGCTTACAGTGATGAGTATTAGGTCTCATTCTCACTAAAGTTTAGATTTGTTACGAATTTAGATCATAAGCAGTCTGATGCTAAAATGTCACCATAAATGTATGATTTTAGATTAATGTAGTGAGTCGAAAGTTTTGGTTTGACATGGAGACATCAAATAAAAGTCAACAGTAAGAAAAAATACAGATACAGAACACAGATACTTTGGTACTTCGCACCTCAAGTGGAATCTTGAATCATTTTGCCTTTAGCACCAAAAATTCAAATTGAAAATTAAATTAAACGTTACAAAAAAAAAAAAACCCTGAAACTACGACCTCTGTGGGATTCTGCACCTGTTCTAGTCTCAAAGCCAACTGTGCACGTCTGTTTGGGCAGGATACACTGTTCCATCTCTGAAATAAACTTCACACCCAAAAACAAAGATTTCTCACACAGTCCACTTCCAATTAGGAAACAGCACCAGGCCCCTGAGGGACTGTTCGCCGCGTAACCTTTCTTAAGACTGAACAGAGCAAAGCCGACAGCTCGGGGTGAAACCACGGAATGCTGATCAGCCAACCAGAGGCTTCCTCTTCATCAAAACTGATTTATATCACGGCCAATCAACTTTGCCAGTCCCCTGGTTGACACGAGCAGTGCCGGGAACCAAAACATATGAGCTTTTTAGCCAGTAAAATCACTAGCACATGGTTCGAAAGGGAGAAAACATGCAAAACAATCCTGAACTCTGAGACCTTGCGGAAAAAAAGAATATAAATAAATAAAGTGTATGCTAATACAGTATATAATTTTACTTTATGTGAATAGCGTGCTAAGTACGAGTGTGTAGGTGTGTCAAGGGTTCACTGGAATTATGTTATGTCTAGTGTGTGTCCTCAGCATATAAAGCTACAGTGAGCTCTTTGTGAAGCGTTTATGCTGCAGCCCTGAAACTTTGGCATTAGTTATTCAGCAGTCTCCAACTTTATGTCAGACATCAGGTACCATGTTTATCTACATTAACTTCCTCAGCTAGGAATATGCAGGTGTATTTACCTGCCTGCGATGAAGGCCAGCTCGTTGAGCCAAGTATTATCAGAGTGTTCTTCAGGCTAATGATTTGTAGCTGTTTGCTTAAGGTTCTTGTTATGGCTGGAATCAGGAATGTGTTGTCTTTTCGTTCCTTTAGTTGTGTTTGTGACCTTAGTGCTGATGTTGCAATGAAAAACAATCTTTTCTGACTCTAAACCCACATTGTTTGCCATTAACAAATATCTTAATGTTTTAAATTTTGTCTGACCAAGTGCAACAGCACCACTAATGGTCATAGGAAAATACACAGAATGAAATCAGCCCAGACTGAAAGAAATACAGCATATCAGTAACGCTCATGACGGGCGATTAGACAAACTTGCAATCTCGAATTTGAATCCTGATGATGCCATGGAATGGCATATTCTCGCTCCCTTATCGTGTCAGAGTGACTCTAGCCAATCATGGGCATCTGTGAGCTGTGGCAGATGAGCGAATTGGGGAGAAAAAACAGAAAAGCATCAGAAAAGAGAAAGAGCTATAACTTTTCTGTTTACCGTGTTTTGTATTCGGAGGAAACAAGCCCTGAACCTCGCATTGTGTTCTCGTTGTCATTGTTGAGACCTTATGCTAGTTTCATTGTCAAGCTATTGATAAATATTACATTTTTAGCCTCTTGGCCAGCCGTCACTGCTCTTAGTGCTAAGGGCAGTGGCTTTTGGAACGTGTGACTTTATGTTAAAATGATTAAACGAGCTGTGGGAGAGCAGTTGGCTGCCCTTGGCGCTCCCGGGGCGTGATGTGGGGGTATTAGCACGCTGAAAGAGTGATTTACGCAGTCCTCTCGGAGCAGTATATTAAACTATACTTGGCTGCCAATTTGTGGGATGATGCAGGTGTCGCTGGGAAAGTGTGAGGTGAGCTGGACAAACTCAATGGCCCCATTCTGAATTGAACTTGTGCAGTAAAGAAAGTGACATTCTGAGGACACACACACACACACACACACACACACACATAATCTAAATCAGGAAAACTGCTTACAGAAGCAAGTGCGTGAAATGACTGTGGTAGGCAAATGCAAAGTTCCCATGTTCATGTTTGTTTATGTTCAAGAGTCATAAATTAGCTCACAAAGTTAGCATCCTCTCATCCTCTTGCTGAACATAATTCATAAAAATATAAACACAAATGAAGAGGTTCTTAAAACGCACAAGTAAATGCTCCATCTCAGCCTGGGAGTGTATATGATGAAGTGTTCACAAAACTCATCGACCCAGACAAGATTCCCAAGCTCAGAGGTATCCGGATTTCTCCGTATATTTAGTCAGATGGTAGCGTCACAGAGTTCCCTTGCTATGTTGAGTCTTCATGTTTCAGATCGCTTTTTGGCCTTAAAGAAAAGCAGGCCCAGGAATTAATAACCACATACTGTGTGAGATTGGCTAATAAACTATAGTAGGACTATCATGGGATGTTTCTCAGTTATTTCCTGCTTCATAAAGTTATAAAACCTCATCTGCAACCTATGGTGGAGTAGCCTACATATACTGCGACAGTGAGGTCTTATTCAGTGATTTACAGCCAAGGCTCCGGACAAAAAAAAAAAAAAAAAAAAAGACAAACCCAAATGGGATAGCAGTCATGATACAGAGTCACATTACACGTAAATTATAGACACATGCTATAAATACACAAGAGCCAATATAAATAAATAATTACCAAATCTCATACTTTTTGAATTTGAATTTCAAACAAATATTAGGCTAGCAAACTTAGTACAGCTCACTCCCTAAAACAAAATATGCAGTCATTTCAGAGATCATGTGAGATATGTAAGATGTGAAAAGGCATTAAAAACCTGAGCAAAGGAAAAGTCAAGGTTTTTATATGTTTTGTTTCTTGTATCCCTCGACAGTTTTCAAACAATTAAAATGTTTTATTTGTTAAAGAAAGACGATATACTTATTTCCCCTCTGGTAAGTGAAGCGAAGTGAAGTGACTTTGTGGCCAAGTGTGGTGACCCATACTCGGAATTTGTGCTCTGCATTTAACCGATCCAAGTGCACACACACAGTAGTGAACACACACACAGTAGTGAACACACACCCGGAGCAGTGGGCAGCCATTTTAGNTATTGAGGGTGGCAGAGAGCGCTGGTCATTCACTCCCCCACCTACAATCCCTGCCAGACCTGAGACTCGAACCCACCTTAACCTTTGGGTTACAAGTCCGACTCTCGAACCATTAGACCACGACTGCCCCACGACTACCCCAAGAATGCCCCAAGAATATGGTATTACTACCAAGATTTGTTAAGATGCTAATCTATGATGTTGATCTTGCCTTGCTCTTCTGTCATATCAATCCGACAGCCTTTTCTCTGTTTCATTTTCACTCTCTTGCTCTCTTGGAGGTATAAATTATTGTTTTCCCAATCCAAGGTCTGCAACATCACACCCTACTGATGGCTCTGTTTACAACCAGTAGAATCATATGCTAATGATTTCCTTAGCTAATTTTAGTGTCTGTGCTGTTCTATGAAAAGGGAGAGACAAAGATATCTGTCAAGACCAAGACGCTGTAGATGATATAGGGTGTGAGAGGCCACATAAGGAAAAAGTTCAACTAAAAGATGTGCATTCCTGGTATCCTACCTGTTATAAATCAAGCCAAGGACTCGGGCCATCAGCAGACCAACAGGAGCTGCAGGCACAAGCCCTGGGCTTGAGAAATTAATGGTTAGACAAAGAGGTGGTTAGATGGAGGGATGAGAGAATGGATGGATAGATGGATGACAGCCAGTGGCCTTGTTGAGCTGAGCTAGTATATTATCCGTAGTTCCTCTGTGCCTTCTGTCACATTCCTCCAGTAATCTATGTAGGAAAAAAAGAGCTATATTTATGAACTGTTTACAACAGGCAGACTCCTCCAGGGAGTGTCGTATCAGTCATTCTCTCTCTCTCTCTTTCTCTCTCTTGCTCTCCCCAGTAGTGTGATCATACCTAAACAAGAGCAATCAAGGCCACCTCACCTTTAAGGGGATGATGAATGGAATGCCCCGTCTTGCATTACCAGGGCTGTATTTCTCCTGGCTGTAAGTCATGACTGTCTTCCTCAGTCAGGAACTAACTAGAAACAAACATTCTACTTCAAGTTCAAGGTTATGTAATTTTTTTTTAAAAAACCTCTCATCAATACGTAGTCCACCTGTTATCTATAGCTCACCTCCACCATGGCGCCAGTGGAGGTTTCATATCCACACACATCTTGTTTTTCTTCTTTGGACTCTCTCTGATTTCTTTCAACCTTGTACACCAGGTCTACAACACCCTCCTGTTATCTCATTAATTATGTCTAATCTACTGTAGGCTATCTGAGGCCCTGTAATGTAAAGTGGAAGCTGATTTTGGGATTGTTTTTTGGGCTTTCATGGAAAGGTAGGAGGCAGCATGGTGGTGCAGCAGGTATTGTTGCTGTCTTAAAGCTCCAGGGTCCCTGGTTTGATCCTAAGCTTGGGTCATTGTTTCCTGTGTCTGTGTGGGTTTCCTCCAGGTTCTTTGGTTTCCTCCCATCTCCCAAAAATATGCTGGTTGGTGGATTGGCTACTCTAAATTGCACCTTTTGTGTCCCATCTAATGTGTATTCATGCCTTGCACCCAGTGTTGCCAGGATAGTCTGTATCCACTGTGACCCTGATCAGCGTAAAGCATTTACTGAAGATGAATGAAAGGATAGGGGTAAATCTGTATTGACAGAAGGGAGAGTGGATGGGTAGGAGAACAGGGACACGCACTAATTGGAAAATATATTTAGGACTACTTACTGGACTTTACGGCCTCTACTGAACTACATCTCTACCATGGAGGTTCACCAATTTCTTCCAAACTTGTACACCAGGACTACAATATCCTTCAATTGTCTCAGTCATTCTGTGTAATCTACTGTAGACTTTCCACAGCCTCTAGTGGGAAGTGGCAGCTCATTTCAAGATAAATTTTTCAAGTAAAGGTAAGGGAAGATCTGTACTGATAGAAGGAAGAGTGGATGGATGGATGGATGCATGGATGGCAGAACAGGAAAGTACAGTTTGGAACTTCTTTCTGGACTATTGTGCCTCCATGGAACTTCACCTCCACCAGCATAAAGCATTTAGAGATTTCACATCCACACACATCTTGTTTTTCTTTCTTGGATTCTCCGATTTCTTCCAACCTTGTACACCAGGTCTACAACACCCTCCCATTGTCTCAGTCATTATGTCTAATCTATCTTAAGCTTTCTGAGGCCCTGTAATGTGAACTGGCAGCTCATTTCAAGATTGTTAGCTATTAGTGGAATGCATGATTACTAAGCTGGCTGTTTGAAGTCCGCAGCCTTTGATGGTGGGTCTGTTTGTGTCAGTTTATCCTCACACTAACCAGGTGCCCTTGAGATCCTTGAAAGAGTAAATGTCAGGGGGCTTGGCTTAAATTATGGCCAATCATAGCAGCATACAGGGCCAATTTTTTATTTTTTTTATTTTTTTTTGTGCTATTTTCACATCAAGTCTCATAGTTCATTCTAACACCCTTTGTATAGCATGGCAAGCACTCCCTACCACAAAACAAATATTGGCATTAATATGAGATGTTCATTTGTTTAATAAAAAAAAACTCTCTAAGTTTTGACACATTGCATGATATTCCAACATCCATAATTTGCAACATTTGTCCCTCTGAAGCTTTCAGAAACATGGCCAGGTTTTAATCAGATAAGAAATCAGAGAAAGTCATCACTTCCCTTTATGGGACATTTGACCTGAGGCCTTAGACAGCAGCAATGACCTATGACTTATGACAGCATATCACGCGAAACTCAAACCTATGTATCTTTTTACTGTTTTCTATTCCTTACAGACTGACACACCTCTTATATTTTGAGGTCCCGGTGATCCCAGAAGACTAAGCTTTAGCTTAATTTATGATTTAAAAAAGCAGAGATAATCACGGTGAAGTGTGGTGGGGGGGATTGCGTCTTAAATGACCAAAGCACTTTATGTTTACAGTCTTCTGATCCAAGGCAGACGAGCAGACTAAACCGTTCGTAATTTTACCCAATGCGGTTTTGGTTAAGGTTCCATGCGCGGACTCAAGCAGAGATCGGCATACCAGGAAGCATGATGAGGCTATGACTTTGAAAAGAGAGACAGGGGGAAAGGAGGGGTTTATGGAGGGGGTAAAGGTTGAATTAAGTCGAAAGTGTCACTGTAGGAGTTTCAAGGTGCCCAAATGGAGCCAATTACCACACAAAACCTCTTTCTTTAAGCCTGGTGGAGGGAGGAGGGGGTCTGAGAGCAAGAGGGTGTCAAAGACAGGCCATGAGAAAATGAGAGAGACTGCGGAAAAGACAAGGAACTAATGGAGAGAAGCAGATGCAGAGTTAGAAAAAAAGAGTAAGATGTACATTTTAATAAAAGAGGAGTGTACAGTACTGGATGATATCTAAAATGTATTAGTGCTGTATGTATGATATCAAAGATTTATGTAGTGCTGCATATGTGAGTGTGTGTATGTGTGAGAGAGACAGAGTGAGGGCTCTGCGAGGTTAATTCCTTGAGGTGAAGTTCCCTGTGGTAAAGCTCAAGGGACGCAATGTTTATTTGGATTGAAATCTCCTTCATGTAGCACAGCCAATTATCACTGGAGGAGATGATGGCCCTGTTATGAATTTCGCTTTCTTTCCTCCTCTTGTGTTTTTTCTTTGCCATTTCCTGGACTCAAAGGCCCATGACAGACAGCACCGCGTGAGTTTTTGTTTCTCCTGCTGTCCCTCCATCCAAGTTCATTTTCTCAAAGGGATCACTGCCAATGACCTCACCGCTGGGCGCCAATCAGAGCAGGACATGTGATAGCAAAACATATTCAGCTCCTATTACCGCCAAGGATGGAAAGATCGCTGAGCTTGATGAAGGGATCATGCCACTATTTGTTTTAGCAGTGGTACTTTTGGATCTCCAGGTGCGTCCTGCGTGACCTTTGAACTGGTCTAAGCTAATCCGCTTAGTTCGAGCTGGGTCAGTGTGCTGTGTGAATACAGCTACATCTTCAGCAATGGGGTCCATGTTAAAAAAAAAAGAACTACTGCTTATTACAACTATAATATGGATAGATGGATAGATGGATGGATGGATAGATGGAAGAACAGGCCACTTTTGAGTAGTTTAAAGTGAGTTTTATGACTTCTGTTTGGGTCTTTAAGGTTTTATGCAGTGGTAAATTGAGAGCTAAATTGATAGTTTGGATGAAGCATGGATGGACTGGGTTGAAAGTGGATTTTTTGAACCTCTGATTGAGTGTTTTGAAAATGTAAAGGAAATGCCATCTTTAATGGAGGGAGAGAGGAGGGATGGATGGATGGATGGATGGATGGATCAACTGAAGATCCAAGGACATATTTGAAAGAGGATTTTGAGATTTCTGATTGTGTCTTTAAGCCTTGATGGAGAGATAAAGAGAAAGCTAAACTGATAGCTGGATGGATGGATGGATGGATGGATGGAAGAACAGGCCATGGACTAAGTGGAAATTACATTTTTATATATATTATATATATATATTTGACATGTAATATGTATTATTTCTCTGTTGTAGCTGGACTACAAATGAACCTAGGTGCTGTAACACAAACTTCTGTCTTTACTTATTAACAGTTCACTTTGTTTAGCATGCCTGCCCCCACACATTTCCGAATTCCCTCTATAAACCTCCTTTAAACACCTCTGTCATATTGTTACTGGCAAATCGTTGTCTAGGCATTTCCTAGGCTCCTTCAGCCACACATATTGATGGATGCAGCCAACATCTGGGGCTGTGATTATGTGTAATATGTTCCATGCACAGCCAGCGAATGGTGTTTTAAGGGGAAGGGGAGCGGGAGCGGGAAAAAGCTTGGCCTAGTGTCAGCTTGCCAATCCTGGGGGATCAGGCTTGATTTTTCCCCTTTAGCTCTCATTAGCCCGGATAGGTGGAGAGAATGGCTTGGAGTCAGCAGTGTGATCCAAGGCCAAGAGCATGTAATTTTCAGTTGTCTGAAATGAGAAGTATACACGCACTGACTTCCGCTATGAAAATGTCTATCCTGCTGTGTTTTGTCTGCTGACATCAGACAACTCATCTGCTGCTTTGTAATTGGATGCATAATTTTGGAAGAATTATGCATCCGATTTCTATTTAGTGCAGGAAAATATACGTTATAGGGTAAGACAGAAAGGGAAGAGAGGATAAAAGAGCAGAGTTACAGTTTATTCACTTCTATTTGTAAAGTACATTTAACAATAGACATTGCCACGAAGCAGCTACACAGAAATCCAGATGTCGTTTATATTTAGATTGCTAATGATCAAACCAAAGGCAACAGCGACAAGGAAAAACTCTCTGAGAAGACATGAGGAAAAAAACCTGAGAGAAACCAGACTCAAAAGGCAACTCTTCTGGGTGCCACTAGATAGTGGGATTATATCATTACATCATATAATCATTACATTATACAGGTGTAGAACAGTAAAGACAAACAGGGATTTATTTCAACCCCAAAAGGCATTCTGTGTGTTCCTTTAGTTTTGGGTCTGGAGGTTTGGACCCACTGCACTCTGTTATTTCTCAAAAATGAGTAAAACAAGTAGCAGCTGTTTAATTATGTGTTGCTCGATGGTAATATCATAGTAGAAAGATTTATATAGGCATATTTCACTGTCCCTGTATCCCATAAGTATTTTTAATGTAAAGCTTTAATGATTATTGATGTTATTCACACATTTATGATTTATCCATATGTTTGTTTCTAGGAAATGCTTCTTAGGTCATAATAGGCAACAATTTGCCCATGTAAAATACCTTGTGATTGCAATGTGGATGTTGGATGCACTTTTGGTCGAACATTATATTTCCATTTATTTCCTAAATAATGACCTGTTATTTCACTGAAATATTTAGGTGGAGATAGATGTAGCAAGCTTTCTTTTATCTTCGGCTATCAACAGTTTCTCTCAAGGCTGAGAAAGTCACAGAAAGTGGTGGGCTTGCTTGCAGGAAGTGGAGGATTTTCCCACAGAAAGTGGACACTCCGATCACCTTAAATGATCCTCTGGCCTGAGTTTGATTTTATTTATCCATTAAAGCCTCAGTGCCTATGGTTTCCCCTCAGAGGATTCCTGCCATGTCTGAGAACCTCAGCAGATCCTTTTGGATGTTCTTACAGGGTGTGAGTTGAGCCGCTGGTGATTTTTGTGTGTGTGTGTGTGTGTGTGTATGGGAGTGGTGCGGCTACTGCGGCTGGGTCAACTGCTCCATGGGAAATGCAGCACGGGAAGTGTTCCTTAGTCACCTTAGTTATAAAAAAAAAAGACTGGAACACAAATAAATGTTTGAGTCACTTTGAAATTACTATATTGGATGGAGGAATAAAACACTCTGTGACATGCCATTTTTAGGAAAATAATCAACTGAGTGGTGTTACTAATACCACCTCTGAGTTGATTACTTTCCTTTAACACCCCACCATAACACATTTTGTATTCATTAAAGAACAGCACATCATACTTTTTATCCAGTTATTGTTATGTTTAACGTTGTGGAGCAATCGAGAAACAAGTTATCACTTAACTTACGTTAACAAGACCAAAAAAAGTGCAGCGTGTCTTACTGCTGAGAAAAAGCAAAAGTCTTGAAGACTATCCCGCTATGGAAAAGCATAAAGGAACATCATATTGTACGTCGACAACAAAGCGCTGACACTGGAGACTCCTTCCATAGATGCTAAATAAACGAACATCTACTTACACAAAACTTCACCATATCAATGATTACATATTTTTGCTTTATTAAATAACAGTACACTTTGTTTAGTATCAGTTTAATAGTAGGTTTCAATTGTGTAGGTTTCAATTGTATGTATATATATATATATGGGTGTGTGTGTGTGTGTGTGTGTGTGTGTGTGTAATGACTCTGTGTGACCTTTGAACATGTCTTTGTGTATTGTATCAAAAATGCAGATTGCCTAGATGCTAAAGCACTCACTCCCAGACATTCCAGCACGCTTCCCCATGTGAGGTAATCATTTAGAGATGGGTGTCCTTGCACAGAGTGCTTTATGTCCACCTGGGGAGAGATTTCATATTCCTTACATTAACTGTTTTTTACGCAGGACAACAGGGACAGTATGTCCCCGAGCAAATCAGCTTTGCGCCGTGGTGCCCCAGCGTCCCACGCCGCTTATGCAAACGCAGCACACATGTCTTCTGCGTAAATCAGCCCACCAAATATCTGGCGTGGTGAATTGGCCGAACGCGGCCCGAAAACAAACAGAGCCGTTTAGCTGTTTGGCCAAAACACTGATTCGCTGTGCCTCTTTAAACTGGGGATTTATGAGAGCGCTCTTGTTTTTCAGAGAACTGTAATTCTCCCCTGGAGAGAACAAAACTGTCAGAGAAGAGTGAGCTGGAGAGAGAGAGAGAGAGGGATTGAAGGACAGAAAGACGTAGACGAAAAGCGCTCTAGATTCAGCCAGAGCTGGAGGACAGTGTGACGCGCTGTGTTATTTATTAACGCAGGAAAAAGTTATTACAGGTCTGTTGGTCTTGTGTAAAATCCAGTGTCAGCAATTATGCAGTTACGCCTGTGTGAGTGTGTCAGTGGCACTGATACTACAGTTCTGGACAGGCTCCGTGTCTGCATCTGGCTCTATCTATCTATCTATCTATCTGTCTATCTATCTGTCTTCCACACGTTTTCCCTTTTTATTATTCACTCTTGTCTCTATGATGCAGATCGTTGGCTGAGTTGTACTCTGTACCGACACACGTAACAACGAATGTCCTCAGTACATCTTGATACAGAAATAATCTACTTTAATATAACTTTTGGTTTGATATATGTAAGGAATAAAACACTTGGAGGTGTGCTGTTATAGGAAAATCATCAACCTCAGGATGGTGTGATGAAGTGGACTTGCTGTCACCGCCCGAAGGTTGATATTTTCCTACAGCATCATATCTTAAAGTGTTTTATTCCTCATACCACAGTAAATTACCATTTACGACTTATACCATTTATTCATTATTTATTAATGAAGACTTGTCATATGTTTTATCCATTTATAGTTGCATTTGATGTTGTGGAACATCCAGAAAAGCGAGTTAGTTCCTGTTCTCACTTACGTTATGGCGGCAATAAACAGATCCTTCCTTACCAGATTGATGTGAAAGGTATTTTTGCAGTGGTTGTTTTTTCCTCCGTGTCATTTCCTGGTACTGTAAAGTCATTTGGCTAAACTGTAGCCTGTTGTTTTGTATATCTCACTAAAGTTACAGCTCAGCTTAGCTCTACAATAGCTGATTATTAGCTAGTAATGTTCGTTTTCATTGTTTCTAGGACAATATTTAAGCTAGCATAAGGCTAACCCATGAGGTAGCTTGCTAAATAACAATAAAAATAATAATAAAAGAAATTATTAGCTTTATGATGTAGCATTTTAGCTTTATGGACATAGGAATCGTGTGCCGTGTGAATATTCTCATTTCACTTTGCTCTGTCGACATGTGTGTGTACTGAGATCCTTCCCAGCTCGTATCAATCACCAGCACTGATAAACCAGCGCTGTACTCTCCTCTACCTTCCTTAAAGCAACAGTTAACCCAAAAAGAATTTATAACTGTTCTGCAAAACTGGTAGCTACAAGCATTTCTTACACGTTAGCTCAGATTTGTAGCTCTAGTATAAAACAATGGAGAAAACTTTTCACACAAGACATCCTGGCTTGGAGGAAGTGAAGCATTGTGTAAAGAGCTGTGTATGAACTATTCCTTTAACGTGTGGAGGTCAGTGGCAGCTATATAAGCCCAGTACCAAGCGTCCACACTGACACACAAATATACATGATGCTAAAACGACTGGTGTTCTTCCTGCTCTTAGCAGCTTATGGTGAGTACGGTACCAGCTGGAGATATAGATCTCATCCAAACACTGGCCTTGCTCTTAACTCGAACCTTAATCTTCATATCAATTCATGCAAATTGATTTGTTATACATGCTCGCTCTGTAGAATGCTAGTCATCTCCTCACATTTTATTTTAGTATCAAATGTTTAAAAATTTTTTGGAAATGCACAATAAGGTCATTTACCTTCACCTGTATTCGTAGCTTGGTAATGCTAGTTATTATCATTATCATGTGCATTTGAGATACATGGACTTTTTCTCTGATATATTCCCAGCTTGTATTCTCTGCTAAAGAAGCATAAGGATTTGCATAGATAAAAGTGTGTGTGTGTGTGTGTGTGTGTGTGTGTGTGTGTGTGTGTGTGTGTGTGTGTGTGTGTCATTCCTCTAGCCTATGGATGTGGCACTCCTGAGATTGAGCCGCTCCCGGGCAGAGTGGTGAACGGAGAAGAAGCCAGGCCTCACAGCTGGCCCTGGCAGGTACTTCACTAAATTTGCTAATCCCTTAGCTTGGAAAGCTTCTTACAATCTTAAAAGTGCTGTTTTTCCTCCTTGTATGTTCAATAAATTAAAGTTTGAACTGCAACCTATCCTCAAAGTGACTGGAAACAAGACATAACCATTGGTTTTATTAACTTTTCCCTCAGAGGTTTTGGTAAATCAATAAGATAAACAAAGAAAATACAGACATTAAGCATAGAAACTAGTTAGCTAGCTCATAGCTGCTAAGTCTTCGTTACAGACAAAGTAAAAGCAAAGTGACCGTAGAAACAAGACATAACCATTGATATTATTAACTTTTCCCTCAAATGTGTTGATAAATTAATAAGACAAAAACTCTGTATGGAGAAAATTACACTGTAAATATACTTGACCGCTATGTTGTGTCTGATTGGTGCTTCGTTAGCTTTGCACTGGAGCTAGAAGGCTATAATACTTTAAAGCTTCAGACATTTTAATGTATAGTTCACTTCTAAATAATTCATTCTGGGAAATAGCACACTGAATTGCAAACACTGAAAGTTTGAGACAGATATTTTCAGAATAGAGTTTAGCTGAGATGGACTTCCATTACTTGCTAGCGATAGCAAACCCCAGACATGAGATTTTAATTTTGCACTATTCCTTTAAAGTCTTGATGACAATTTTTTTTTCATGATCTAATCATTTTGCGGTGTGTGTGTGTGTGTGTGTGTGTGTGTGTGTGTGTGTGTGTGTACAGATCTCGCTCCAGTATAAACATGGCAGCCGCTGGTATCATACCTGTGGTGGGACGCTAATCGCTCCACGATGGGTTCTGACAGCTGGACACTGCATTTTGTAAGTGAAGAGAGCTTTAGTGTCTAAAAACTCCATCAAAAAAAGATGTTTCAGAGCTGTCCCTTAGTGTTATAAATACCAATATGACATCAATATGAGTATATATGAAATATGAATATATATATATATATACATCTTGGTATACAGGGCGGGGACCTCGACCCAGAACGAGATGTCATCGTCGAACAGGTGATGTAGTGAAGATTGTTCATTGGTGCATTTTTGGCTCTGTGTGTCTTCCTAAACACTGTTCACTTTTCTGACCGTTGTGTAGTTTAGGGGGAAGAAGTTTGAAGCGTATTCATTTTAAAAAAGAGTGGAATTTGTAAGAAGTCACAGGAACGTCTTGGAGGTGTTTTACCAGCTTGGTCTGTTTTTTGTTTTCTGTATTGACTTGGACTTTTCTTGGACTTATTGGCATTTGTACTTGGACTTGTTTCAGTCTTGGGCATGGTTTCGCTAAATATGGTCTTTGTCTTGACAGTGAGTTTGTAAAAAATAATGTTTGTATTGCCTTTTCTTTTCAAATGCACAAAGTTTGAAACGAAGTAATTCCTGCTTCGAGAAAACAGCCAAATCATTGGCTCAATGTACAAATGAAGCTGGCTAGTAAAAGCTTGGCCTTGAAAAGAATTAAATGTTTTTGGTCTCTGTCTTGACTCTGTCTCGCTTGACTTGGCCTCGTCCTCCTAAAGACTCGGTCTTGACTCGATCTTGGCTAGTTTTAGGCTTGGACTTGTCTTGACAATGGTGGTCTTGACTACAGACCAAGGTACAGAATCCATCCATTACCATGTTCATTTACTCTCTCAATGAACAGACGACGCGAAATGACAGCTATCTGGACATATTTCATAATGAAGTATTAAAGCAAAGCAGTCTACTGACTGTACTCTGTGAAAATGCCAAGAGGAAGAACAACAGCATCTTTCTACAGTACACGAAACCTGAAAAAACATCTTTATACGGTTAAACAGTATCTTTAATAGTAAGTGTGAAGGACCCAGGACAGTCCGTAGAGATCTCTCCTGCTTACTCAGCCTTATATGTGGAAATTGTGAGAAATGAGAAAAATGAGAAATGTACTTTATTTATAACATATTAGTTTTTGATAAATGAAATAAACACAGTGTTTGGTAGTGGACTGGGATCACCTCACAGCAGGACCGTGGATGTATAAGTGATGTGAAAGTGATATGGCTAGTAGCTGAAAGGAACTTCTTCTCCGTTCCAGTATATATTTTTTTTGGCGATTGTGGTTAAATGGTCATTGCCTCGAGTGCGTCTGAGTGAAATAGCCACCCGGTACCAAGCGTCTTTTATTCACACTGGGTTCAGTTACAGCTCCAGCATCGATGCCAGACCCCACAAAGAAAATATGTACGACCACAGAGTTGGCCAGCACCTGAAGGGCCACAGCAGTTTCTAAAGGGAAATATAATATTAATGATTATGGTTATTCAATATGCTTCACAGAACATAATGGCCGCCATCGGTGTGTGTGTGTGTGTGTTTTATTTGGGTGTGTTTCTGTGCATATAGCCCAGGTGATATTTATCGCGTTGTCCTGGGAAAGCATGACCTCAGCGTGCAGGAGGACACGGAGCAGATCAGAGACGTCCTCCGGATCGTAGTCCATCCTCAATGGAACATCGAGTGTGTGGCTTGTGGGTGAGCGAGGTCTTTTTTTTTTAACCAAATTACATTTTTTGCATACAAAAGTGCAGTTTCCACCGTTGCAGGTTTGCCAGGTCTCCTTCACAAAATGTCAAAATGTCAAAACAATTCGAAATCTACAAGCCCCAAACCTATCCAAACCCTATACACTACTTTTAAGGTCAAAATGATGTAGATTTAAAAGCAGTGTTCTTTACTTCATTGAATAGAGAGCACTCAGAGCACGACTCCATTATATTATACGATATAGTACAATACCTTGCATAAGTATTCACACCCTTTGAACTTTTCCACATTTTTTAGTGTTACATCCTGAAACTGAAAGGGACACAATTGGGATTATACATGATGAATCTACACAAAACAGCCCATAATATTGTACAAATATCCACTTCTTCTTCTTCTTCTTCTTCTTCTTCTTCTTCTTTCGGCTTTTCCCTTCAGGGGTCTCCACAGCGAATCATCA
>CM074960.1:20508547-20519093 GCA_037577455.1 Pangasius macronema
AGCTGTCCCTCTGATGTACTCGTTCCTAATCCTGTCCAACCTCGTCACTCCCAAAGAGAACCTCAACATCTTCAGTTTTCAAATCCACAATTTAAAAAACAATGTAAAAGTTGTGATTGCATAAGTATTCACCCCTCCTTCATTATGAAACTCCTAAATTAGTTCTGGTGCCATCAGAAGTCACATTATCCATTGACTGGAGTCGACTTGTGTGTTAAGGTGTCACATGATCTCAATATAAAAAGCGTTTGCTAGAGAATGTTCCTAAACTAACAGCACCATGTGTGTGTCGCTGTAAACGTGTGTGTGTGTGTGTGTGTGTTATTACAGTAACGACATTACTCTGCTGAAGCTGGATAAAGCCCCTGTTCTCAGTGCAAGTGTTCAGATGGCCTGCATTCCTCCTGCTGGAGAAATCCTGCCCCATGACACGCCCTGCTACGTCTCTGGCTGGGGCGACCTCTACAGTGAGCCTCTACACACACACACACACACACACACACACACACACGCAAAATAGACACAATATGTGGCTTTCAAAACTTTTTGGAAAAGTCTTGTGTAACATTTAGTGGGAGATTTTTTTAGCCTCCCGAACAATCAAATCACAAGTTGAGGGACAACCAAGAAAAACAAACACGGACAACAAAGTGTAGGTTTTGTCAGTGAGCGGATATAAACTGTACGACACGTTGAATCGAAAATATTTCATTGCCAACGTTCCAACAATGCAACTATAACTACAACAAGGTGTGTATTTTCTTCTCCAAAGCTACAGTGAAGACAGGCAACCTCTTCATCACCAGAATTACACCAATCTTTATTTCCTCTGCATTACTGATCATCTTAAATCTAATCTAGCTCGCGAGACAAGCTAGTTATGCTAGCTAGGAAGCTAGCTAGGACTGGTAAGAGTTGTCATGCCTCCAGTGTGTGTGTGCGTGTGTGTGTGTGTGTGTGTGTGTGTGCGTGTGTGTGTGTGTCGTGTTTTTCTGTGTCTAGTGTTACACTGAGGGAAAGACAACTGAGTATCTAAGCTAGCTACCTTGGTAGTTATCTAGCTACTTTATCTAGATCGCTAGCTAACTTGTATGAGGTTCTAATATAGTGATCTTTGTGTGTGTGTGTGTGTGTGTGTGTGTGTGTCGTAGCCCATGGCCCCATACCTGACAAGCTGCAGCAGGCCATGTTGCCGGTGGTGGAATACAGTGTGTGTAGCCAGAGCGACTGGTGGGGCAAAAACGTGAAACCCACCATGGTGTGTGCAGGAGGAGATATTCGCTCTAGCTGCCATGTGAGTGTTCATAAATATCCCTAAATACTACAGAACTCTACGAAGTTCTTACACACACACACACACACACACACACACACACACTGGGAACGTCCCAAATGGCAGCTCCAGACTTACAGTACATGATTCAGTCACATAATTACACTGTAGTTACAGAATAATTTATATTAATATATTTATATTTATATATTTTCTTTCCTTCCAATTTAATTTTTCTCTCTTAACGCTTCTGTCATTATGACTCATATTTCTCTCTCTCTCTCCGTGCACTCTCTTTCTACTTTCTCTTTCTTCCTTTTTTTCTCTGTGTACCACTTTGTTCGCTTCTCTCTCCTCCTTTTCTTCTTCTTACTCTCTCTCATTTTCTCAACCTGTCTCTTCTGTCCTTTGTCTCTCTTTCCACATTTCCACCTCTTTCATACTTTCGTTTTATCTCATCATTTACTTTCTTTGTTCTTCCATTTCTCTCTCTCTCTCTCTCTCTCTCTCTCTCTCTCTCCACAGGGAGATTCTGGAGGTCCTCTGAACTGTAAGGGGAATGATGGTAAATGGTATGTTCAGGGCGTCACCAGTTTTGTGTCGTCCACCAACTGTAATGAACTGAAGAAACCTACAGTGTTTACGCGCACATCTGCCTTCAACGATTGGCTGGATCAGGTGAACACACACACACACACACACACACACACACACACACATACACCAAAATACAACCCAGAAGAAGTACATTAATATAAAGGTGCGATTTGAATTGGAGCCAGCACTACTGACAGAGCTGCTGTTATAGAAGACAAATCTTCGAAACAAAACACCTTCTGACCAATCAGAAGAGAGAATCTATGTCTCTCTGTCTATCTATCTATCTATCTATCTATCTATCTATCTATCTATCTATCAAAAATCAGTCTAAGTGAACTGTAGTATGTGAATGAAACCAACATGAGGACATTTTCACTGCTGAGTCTGTCTATTCATGAGTTAAAAATGAGATTAATGCGAGTTTAAAGGTGTTGTGAGGTTAAAATGGCAGTTACTCTTGACTTTTCCCAGACAGTTACCCTTCGGAGTGAAGCGGGGAATAGGGAGGGAAATAGGATGTAGTCATATTCAGTTTACTTCAGAATAAACCACAGTCACGGTTAATAATAATTTAATAATGTTACACATTACATCATCTGACTGTCCTGCCCTTTTTGTTTTTTTTCCTCTCTCTTCCAGATCATGCTTAGGTACTGAGAATGTCTCATGGATCACTGAGTGACTGTCGAGAACATCAAACCCATTCAGCATGTGCATTAACCCCTTAATAAACCCATTGTTCGGTGCTGCATTAGGCTGTCAGTTTTAATTTAAAAGCACATGTGTGTTTTATATGCTAACTTTCATGGCATGCTAGCTAACCACTGGCACGTCTACATGGTGGTGCACTTCTCAGGCATGTTGATCCTCTGTCTTATTCAATATTCTTGATTAAAGCAAATCATTGCGGTCTGCACAGCGAAGCTGACACAGTGTTGAGAATTTCGATACTAATTTTTTTAAACTTGTCAGGTTGGACATTGATCCGATACTTTTTTTTTTTTTTTTTTTAAGCTCTTGTGTTTAATGGATGCTGAGATTTATCTTTAAAGGAAATCAGCTATTTGTAACACCTTTTAATACACAGCGTGGTTGAATTCTCAAATCTGATTGGTCAGAAGGTGTGGAAGGTGTCAACTCTAATTCGAATCCCAGGTTTATGTTAATGCACTTATTCTAAAATGTTAAGGCTAAGGCTAATTATAATAATTTAGCATTTTTTGGAAGGAGTCTCCAGTGAGAGAGTTTGTAACTGAGTTTGTACGGTAATATGGCAAGCTTTTGTTTTTGTCTTATCTGTTATAGAAAATGAATCAACACCTTCTGACAAATCAGAATGGAGAACCACGATGTGGTATATTAATTCTTATGCTAGTTGTTTAAACTTGTTTTTTTATGCTAATTTGTGCACTTGTGAATTCACAAATTTTCCAGCTTGAAGAGAGTGAGAAAAGGAAGGTTGGTGAGGGACTGTTTATACCTGCTGTAACAGAATTGCTAACATTAAATGTAACTATAAACAGATAAAAAAAAAACAATGAAAAACCAATGTGTCATTAGCAAATTGCTGTAGTATATAGACTTCAGGACATGCTGTTGTAGGAAAGCAATCAACACTGGGGTGATAACAGTAACTTACACCACTGTGCCGTTGATTATTTTCCTATAACTGCATGCCCCGAAGCACTTTTAGTGAGGCTTGTGTGTGTGTGTGTGTGTGTGTGTGTGTGTGTGTGTGTGTGTGTGTGTGTGTGTGTGTGTGTGTCTGTCTGTCTGTCTGTGTGTGTCAGAGAGAGAGCAAGAGAGAGAGAGAGAGAGCTGATCTCCATTTTCCCTCAAAGATAAGAGGAAGCAGAGACATCTCAGATCAATCATGGCAGAGGTCGGTACAGTCCAACTGCAGGGTGTGTGAACGCGTGTGTGAGTGTGTGATACTGAGAAGGAGAGTGAAATAGAGAGAAGGTGGATAAATGAGTCTTGATGTGTAACCTTGACTTGAAATTGCTACCATTCCGACTCCATCGAGGTTTGATCAAAACGAAGGTCTGACATGGAAAAATATAGATTTCCACCTCGTTCCTCGTTCTTTTACCATTTATTTCATTTTCGCTTCGCCTTGAGATGACAGAGGAGGGTGATGAGTATGTGTGTGTGGCAGGGGGGAGAGGAAGATAATTGCGTGTGTGTGTGTGTGTGTGTGTGTGTGTGTGTGTGTGTGTAGTGATTAGTGTCAGAAGAGTTTTGGTGTGGTGGAGGCTACCGTGTTTCTGGAAGCTCTGCCGAAACTCCAGAAACATCCAACAACAGTTGGTATTGTGTGTGTGTGTGTGTGTGTGTGTGTGTGTGTGTGTGTGTGTGTGTGTGTGTGTGTGTGCGCGCATGTGGCATGTAGAACATTGCTCAGCGCACCAGTCGAGCCTCCTTCAAGGTTAGCCCAATGATTATTAGCGGTAATGTTGTTAGCGTGTAATATCACCTACGCAGGAATTTTTTTTCACATATCTGAAAACCAGGAGCTACAGAAATATGTGCTCAGTTCTGAGAATGCCAGACCTCCAAGACTGAATATATGGTTCAGGAAGGTGTGGAACATATCAGGATATATTTACCTAACTCTCACCGTCACTGTCTTATCCAGTTTACACAAGAGTGCGTATAAACGTGGCAATGGGACTGTGGGTGGAAAAGGGGAGGTGATAAGTAGGCTCCAGAAATAACTACATAATGTCAGCATTTTTATACCCCGAAATCCCAGCAGCCATCAGCTAGGAACACATTTTATCAACGTGAAATGGTGAACTTTTCTATGATTTCTATCATTTTCTCCAACAGAGATGTAATACACAAGTAGAGAAAGACTAGTCAAAATAACGCAGAAGTGCAATTTATACAAAAATAAGCGCTGTTTTTTCTTCAACCTGATTTTCAGAGTATATACGATTACCATGGATATAAATGTAAAGAGACTTGTCAAATTCCACAAGTAAACATTTCTATTTATTTTTGTAGAACAATTATTTGAGACTCAAGCCCTCAATCGGTATTGGGTCCTTTCAAGGAAGAAGAGTTTTATTTATTAAACAAAATCACATTGTACACATAATTTTAATGAAACTGAAAACATGAAACAAGTCCTCATTTAGGCTCTTTTTTCTCTCTTGAAGCAAAAAAACACACACACACACACACCTAGAATCCAAAAAGCACAGAGTCCTTTCTCCTGAAGATTTTTGCTTTATGACTGACACTGGAGACTCCTTCCATAAATTCTAAATAAATATCTCCCCACAGAAAACTTCACCAGACATGTATTTGTTTATGTAGTGCGTCCATACACACAAGTCCGTCCATATGTTGTTACTATAGAAACAACACATATTAGAATGCGAATCTTAATATTTGTCTAGTTAGTACTAATTATCTGTAACAGAAGATTATTAAACACCTTTTGACCAATCAAAATCGAGAATTCAACAGCGTCATGGTATACAACAAGATCAACTTTCATGTTTTCCTGTGACGGTTGTAGTTTTGAATGTTTATTCTCAGGCTTCCATTATAACTTAGTTTTGAGTCGATGGGTTTTCCGTTCGCTTTCTCAGTACAGGGAAATGTATCAAAGCGATCTTCTGTGGTGATCGTACAGCCAGAGATTAGGTCGAGAATTCTTCTGTAGCTCCAAAATGCCCTAAACGCAAGGCTCGAATCGCGAATGCCTCCCCTGGGTGAGCACGTTGCCAGGAAATAAGCGCACAGACTCGACTGTGAAATGGGTAAAGCACGCATTTAAACCATAACTAATACTTTTGCTTTGGAAAAACAAAAAGGCTCTCACAAGTACACTATAGTTTAGTGGATTAGGAAATTGCCCATAGAGAAGATCAAGTTTAGTCTTAAATATAGGATCAGTCAGTTTCATAGACTCTGGAGACGTTTCTCGTACCTTGATGAAGTTCCTCAGGAGAGATTTCAGCCAAACATCTCGGAGGGAGTCATGGGAGTTGGACTATTCATGTGTTTCTGTTCATATGTCTGTATATTCATAAACACATAAATATATCTCTTTATTCAAGTCTGTGTAAGATCAGTATTTAACTCACATATTTACACAGAGTGCTCCCATAGCCATATTTTACCTCACACACACTCAGCACATGCATTTACCCCTTTACCTCAAACATACTCACAATTGTATTTTACTTTACCTCACACTTTCATACAAAATACTCTCGTGTGCAACATTTTTACCTCAGACAATCGCGCTAAATATTCTCCTATTCATAATTTCACCTCATACAATCATGGAAGATCGTCTCATATTCATCATTTTACCTCACACAATTAAGCAAAATACTCTCATTTTTCTTACTTTACCTCACACAATTAAGCAAAATGCTCTCATATTTCTTACTTTACCTCACACATTCACAAAAAATGCTCTCGTATTTCTTATTTTACCTCACACAATTAAGCAAAATGCTCTCATATTTCTTACTTTACCTCGCACATTCACTCAAAATGCTCTCATATTTCTTATTTTACCTCACATAATTAAGCAAAATACTCTCATATTTCTTACTTTACCTCACACATTCACAAAAAATACTCTCATATTTCTTACTTTACCTCACATAATTAAGCAAAATACTCTCATATTTCTTACTTTACCTCACACATTCACACAAAATACTCTCATATTTCTTACTTTACCTCACACATTCACACAAAATACTCTCATATTTCTTACTTTACCTCACACATTCACACAAAATACTCTCGTATTTCTTACTTTACCTCACACTTTCATACAAAATACTCTCGTATTTCTTACTTTACCTCACACTTTCATACAAAATACTCTCGTGTGCAACATTTTTACCTCAGACAATCGCGCAAAATATTCTCCTATTCATAATTTCACCTCATACAATCATGGAAGATCGTCTCATATTCATCATTTTACCTCACACAATTAAGCAAAATACTCTCATTTTTCTTACTTTACCTCACACAATTAAGCAAAATACTCTCATATTTCTTACTTTACCTCACACAATTAAGCAAAATATTCTCATATTTCGTACTTTACCTCACACATTCACACAAAATCACTCGTAGTCATTATTTTACTTTACATAATTGTGCAAAAATAATCTCATATTTACTAGTTTACCTCACAAACACACTTATATTCATTATTTTACCTCACACAATTATGAAATGTTCTCTTAATTAACACTTTACCTCATACATTCACACAAAATACTCATATTTAATACCTTACCTCATACATTCACACAAATACCTTTTACCTCACACAATCATGCATGCTCTATATTTATTACTTTACCTCATACATTCACACAACATGCTCTCAGTAACATTCTCTCATCTAACGTCAAACAATCACGCTTCACACATATACACAAAATGCACTCATATGCAAATAAAACATCACACATATACACAACAAATGCTGCTTTAACATACACACAATATTATTACACTACTTTACCTCACATTCGCTACTTTACCTCACGGATACGCACAAAAAAAATGCTGTCACATTCACTACTTTACTTCATGAATCCACAAAAAAAACATCCTACTTTCACATACATGCAGAATGTCCTTAATCTACTTCACACAAACACACAAAACGATGTCATATTCAGTATTTTACCTCACACAAAACCTCCCACATATTTGCTAGCTTTCTACACATATAAATGCAAATTACACCCATCTTTATCTGAGAAGTAAAGCGAGCAGTGTATGTAAGATGTTTCGATAATATCCCCAGCAATATCTGTCCAGTTGTTGCAAGTTTATGTGGGGATTGTTTATCTCGGCACGCCCTCTAGTGGTTAAACCTTTTAATGACAAGTCAACATACTGACATTAAACATATTCAAATTGATATGGTCATCTCATCCAGAGCAAAGGCATAGCAGTAGAAGTGTCATGTGTGTAAATTTGTGCAGAAATAAATGTTTGTGATAAATGACTAAAATATCTCATTCTACGACAGAAGTGTTGAATTCTCAGCTCTGATTGCTCAGAAGGTGTTGATTAATTTCCTATAACAGCAGCTCTGAAAGTAGTTCTCACTACAAGGTTTGTTAATGCAGTCATTTGAATGTGTAATTATTATTATTGTTATTATTATTATTATTATATATAAATTATAATTTTTTACTATGAAGTTTTCTGTAACGTTTTTGTGCCACTGGTGTCAATGTTTTGTAACCTTCAGCTTTAACTTAAAGTTTTCAGGTCAGGAGGTTTTCTTGGAAACATGACAAACTGCAAAGCTGCTTTTATTAACTTCTCCAGAGGAAAAAATTGAGGTTGGTGAAGGAACGACTGTTTATTGCTGCTATGTAACGTGAGTGAGCCCAATTTCACATGTAATTATAAATGTAAAAAAAATGACTTTTATTCTGTGATAAGGAGAACGTTTACAGCGAGCTGCTGTAGTATCAGCAGGCTATAACACTTCTGGACATGCGTTTGTGGGGAAATAAAAAACCTTCAGGGTGTTAACAGGACGTGTCAGGCCACATCACGCCATCAAGTTATTCGTCTTTAAACGTTAAATGTTTCGTATCATCGCACAACCCCCACGTGTTTCATCTCCTCATTTAAAACTCCTAATCAGTATCTATTTTGATTGCAGTCTTAAAACTTCTGTTTTTGTTTGTTTGTTTGTTTGTTTGTTTTGTTTATGAGAACTGAAAAATTTGGGGGAAAAAAGCTGTAATTACAGACTTTTGTGTTGCACACTATCAGCAGATTTCCATCAAAACTATCGAATAAGAGGATTTTAAAAATACGACAAAATTACGACAAAGTCAGACAAATTAGACAAATTAGACAAAGGAAGCAAAGAATTAAAATGCGTTCAAAGTTAAGTTTCAAACATCTGGATATCTGATATATACGCATTTATTTGATACACACTTTCATCCAAATAAGCCTGAACAGTTAAATGGTTACACACGGTTACACACACACACACACACACACACACACACACACACACACACACATCAGAAATAAGTCCTAAGGTTATAAAAATAAAGGTTTATTTCAGTCATTCTGTTCCTGTAAATGATTCACCATTCTATAAACTGTGTACAAATTCCCACAAATTCGCAACCGAGCAATTAAACTGGTGAAGAAATGTTCTCAGCATGATTGTGAATTCAGATTCAAATTCAGATTCAGGAATTTCATCCTAGATCAGCTTTCTGTATCCTTTCCAGCCTTTTCTAAAATACAGACTGAAGCCACGTTTGTCTTACCTTACACGACTTATCGTCTAATTATCAAGCTCAGACCCGGGAAGCGTTTAACTGTGCACTGACCCCACAGTAATGCACTTACAGGTCTACTAGCATGAGGTGTGTGTGTGTGTGCGTGTGTGTGTGTGTGCGTGTGTGTGTGTGTGTGTGTGTGTGTGAAGTAGGTCTATAATGTAATGTTTTTTTTTCCTTTTTCCATCACACTTTAAAGCAGTATAGTTTTTGATTAACTCACTTCTGTACTTCTCTTCGTAGCGCTGCACACTTTCTATGCTCGCTCAAACACACACACACACACAAACACACAAACACACACATTCATTAATTAGCGTATAATCAAGCTATTTATTGGACACTTTATGAGGTGATACTACAAAGGGCGACTCTTTCACACTCATGCTATAACACTTCATGCTGTTTTCTGTGTAATTCTTGTAAATTTTATTTTACTCTATTTATAAAATTTGCTTTTAGACATTTTTATTGTATATATATTTAATTTTATTATACTTTACTCTTCTAATTCTGTTTCATTTCACTCTATTTAATGAGTACATTTTATATGCTTTGCTATTCTATTCAATTTTTTCTACTGGATTCTATTTTTCTATATGAAAATTTTTCTATTTCTATATTTTTTAAATATTTATTTTATTGTATTTTATATCCTGTACTATTTTATTCGGTTCACTCTGCTGTATCGTCCTCGTCTTTACACGGAATCCTCTATATTCTGTTTTTGTCCTTTTCTATTCTTCTACATTTAATTCTCTTCTTCTTTGCATGACCTGTATAACATTCTGTATATTATGTGTTAAGTTTTATTTATTTTTTATCCTGTTCTAGTTTTATGTGATTATAGTCGTATTCATCTCTGTGTTTTTCTCCTCTCTTCTCTTCTCTCCACGCTGTTTTAAGGGTTTTTCTATTCTATTCTGTGCCACTCGAGTTTACTTTAGAGTTTAATCTTATATTCTGTTTTTATTCTATTCAATTTTACTTTTTTTCTACTACATTTCTTACTCTTTTTGTATATTCTGCTTTTGTGTTATATTCATTCTGTCCTGTTCAATTCTACTCTGTTGCTATAATTCATTTTTGAATTAAATTCTAGTTTTATGCAGCTACAGTTGTATTTCATTGCCCTTTTTTATTACCATTCTTTCTATTCTGCTCTATTTTCACGTTGTGTTTTATATTCTGTTGTTTTGGGAATTTAATTCTACACTCTGTTTTATTCTATTCATATTTATTCAACGTTCCTCTTCAGTCGTTCCATATATCTTCTCCTTCTTTGGGCTTTTCCCTTCAGGGGTCTCCACAGCGAATCATCACTCTCCACCTATCCCTATCTTCTACATCCTCA
>CM074960.1:20519193-20541279 GCA_037577455.1 Pangasius macronema
CTCAGTGACACTGTCTCTAAACCATACAGCATGGCCGCTCTCACCACTGTCTCGTTCACCTTCCCCTTGATTCTCGCCGATATTTTCCTATCACACATACATATACTATTTTATTTTTAGATCCTGTTCTATTCATTTTATTCTATTCATTCTGGTCTGCTTTGCTCGTCTACTGTTTCTGATTTTTCTATTCTACTCTATTTTTAATTTATAATTTAACTCTGTGTTGTATTTCTATTCTATCAGTGTGTGATATTCTGCTACACTGAATGCTTGTATGTTCTATTTTTGTATTATTATCTATTTTGCGTGTATTTAGATTCTAATCTCTTCTAACTTGCAAACATAATTCATCCTCCCTGTGCTGATTATCGCTTCGTTATTTTTTCAGGAAAGCAGCTGAAGTTGTAGTTTGACTCTTAACTTCCACTCGGTTGATTTGTAATCGGACGGCTGTGCGCCTGTTTGCACACACGCAGCGATGGGAGATCACACGAGAGGAATCAAACGCCTCTTACACGTCACCTCACGTGGCTCCACTTTACATACCACAGCGAAATCCCAGGTGCGAGGGTGTGTTTATCAGCGCGCGCTCCGTTACCGTTACCACATGTGATGTCAGGATTTGTTTCAGGTTGATCCTGAAGTCAAGAAAATAAGTGACTCTTGGATAATGTCATGCTGTTGTTGGACTCCGTAACATTCTCCGTAAATAGTGTTTAATGTTATATAGCAGAGAGAATGTGCTATTTAGAGAAGGTCAGAGAAGAGAAAAAAAGATACAGAGCCGTCACTGCAGTTCGCCTCTGTATAATAGCAGGTGGAATTTTCTTTGCTCAGTTGTAGTGTAATACATGACAGATGACATGGCTGTGCTGTGACCTTTGCCTTCGTTTCACACTGACACACAGGGAAAGACTTGTTTGGACACTTCTAGCCGTGGCGAGCGGTTTATGGCTCTACGCCGGAGCCAGCTATAGCTTAGCATCGGAGTTTAATATGAGAGTCGTCCTGGGTGACCTCAATTACGAACTTATCGAACCTGGCTATTTTAATAAACACCCTGTGAATCATTCACTACAGTACTGCAATCACGGCGCGCTGACAACACGTTTGTTCTACTTATAGTTTCATGATTTAGATAAAACATTTTACAGTCGGAGGTTTTTTGGATTTTAAATAACCAAGCTACATTTTTCCTGCACATCTTTTTTTCCACAGGGAAACATATATTTAAATACGGAAGGTCATAGCGGTAACATTTTATGCCTTTTACTGCACAGCCAAACAATATGTTTTACAGCAAGTGGATGATGACACACACATGCAGATTGCAGTCGGCTAAACCGCTGGCTATAAGTTTCTAGCCCTTGTTAGCTACATTAGCCAAATTTCAGATAGCTTTCTGATACCATTGATCAAGATTGTGTGTTTATTTTAAATAAAGCGAGATTGGTCAGGTTTGAACAGGCACTCGTTCTAAAATGTTATCGTTTCTATAGTATCTTACGCAGGGATTTGTACAGCGGATGCTACAGATTTATGGAAGGAGTCTCCACTTTTAGTGTTTTGTAACAACAGGTTTTTCCACCATAGGAAATTCTTGACGATGAAGGACTTTGCTCTTTCCAGTTTCTTGTTTTCGTGACAAGCTGCAGTTTTTTTTTATCTCTTTTTTTTTGTCTCATTAACTTTTAGAGAGGTGAAGACGTTGGTGAGATAGCGGCTGTTTATAGGTGCTGTAACATCGCTATAATGTTTTGTAGGCTTTCGGCAGTATTAAGCGTAACTATAAGCAAAAATACGAACAACGTTTTTTAAAAAATGTAATCATGGACAAATTGATGTGGTATAAATACTAATAATAACACTGAACTTCAGGTTGATTGTTTTCCTATAACAGCATCCCCACCAGGTGTTTTATTCCTTACGTAATTCAGTTATAATGATTTCGAATTAGAATGAAATCACAATTAAATTACATCTAAAAAAAAAATTCCGTGACTTCCAAAACTAGACAAGAGGTGTGTATTATTACATACGTAATTAAAGCAATTAAACAAAATGATATTGTGACTTGCACGTGCTTTTTATATAGGATTACACGTTTCCATACTGACGTGATCCACGTGAAGGAAGGCGGCCTGTATAGATCAGCTGTGATTCAGATAGAGATATGCTTGTTTATGGCTGTGTGGGAGTATTATAATCGCTCTGTGGATAGTACTGTCCTTTGATCTGCAAAAAAGAACAACAATCATTAAAAAACGATTGCTATATCGAGCATTATTGTGTTCTTTGTTTAAAGATTAAACACATTGTGAACAAATTCTATCATTTCTACTCCAGCACAAAGGAGTATTACACCATTACAGTGTGGAAAAACATTTACTGTACTGTAGATCATCCTGTATCAAATGACCTTACTGTGCGGCTACAATAACACTTCTGTGACTGTATTGTAAAAGCACAATAAAACATACAGTATCATTAACTTTACTTAAACTGGGGGACAAAAACTTTTAAATCTTTCATTTTTCATGACTTTGTTTCACGTCTTTCGTTATTTTTGCCAGCCCAGGTTTTGGGATGTACAGCTTTAGTTCATTTTCATTGTTTTTTTTTTTCATTTTGTTCATGTTTTGCACCAGGTTGAAACAAGCAGGTAAAGCTAGGCTAAGATGCTAGCTAAGATTTCATAGCTAGTCTATATTTCGTTTCACAAGTAAGATAAAGCTAAGATATCAACTTGCTAAAATTACACAAAGACAAACAATGAGTGCAACAATGACAGAAATGTTACGTCACAGTCCTGATAACCAGCTTCGTTTATTTTAGTGAACCAAAGTGGAGGTAAAGCTAAGCAATGTTGGTTAGCTAAGGTTTGATAGCTAGCAGGATATTTCAAATATAAAACACACATAGTTTACTTTCTTCTTTGTTGATTTGTTCATTTTTTTCTGGGCTATTCGAGAAAGTGACTCTGTCCGTGTTGTTCATTTCATCAGCTCCTTATTGTGTAATCTTTCATATTAGAATGTTGTTATTGCGTGAACACATTACGATCACAATAAGACGCATATTTGGCAATAAATTCGCTAAAGCAACAGTATACGTACACTTTAACTGTACACTAATGTACTGTTCCCAGCAAGTAGCCCTTTGTTTTGCACTTTATTTAAAAAATACTGCACAATGTGACATAAATATTAATTACAGTAATTACACCTGCCACGTCTGCTGCCAAGAAGATACTATAAATTTACAAGGTCATTTTTTTTTTTTTTTTTTTTACAGTGCAAATGAATTTATGGTATTACATAATCAGCGATGGCATAAAGTGATTTTTATGACAAAAAATTCAAGTATTGTACAGAGACACAATATTACAAGATAATGCCAGTTATTTAAAGTCAATAAAGTCACTGCGACAGGTGTGTGTTCACGGTGTGTGTGTGTGTGTGTGTGTGTGTGTGTGTGTGTGTACTTGAGTGGGTTAAATGCAGAGCACAAATTCCGAGTATGGGTCACCACACTTGGCCACAAGTCACTTCAGTTCACTTAAAAGTCCAGGGAGCTCACATTCAAGTTGAGAAGTGGCGTCACTGTGCCTCACAAAGTCTCCAGTACCTTATCTCTCAAGAAGACTCTTAGTCTCTAGTCATGTAGCAAGTCACACGGCTGATGATTGTTTGTGCATCAAAATAAGACTTGGCATATACATTCAATAATTAACATTGGATACTGATGAATATTGATAATTACTGTAATTAGCTGATAAGGCCACACATGCACGATCCAAAGGGCATCAGTCTCCAGCTGACTACGGTATGAAGAGCTCCCTCAAACCCACTCCATTATATGTAGCATCATGACATGTCATGCTTATCTGAGATTAATCAGCAACCGAACATAATGGCTTGATTTTAGTCATAAAACCACAAAGTGATATGGAGGGTTTTTTTTAACCTATTGGTGATTACGTGATTAAAGTTTCATTTAGCGTGCTTAAAAACCTTATTTTTATAATGTGTTTTTCAAGATTAAAATTTAATAAATGGTTTGAACCCTTCTCAGGTCATTATCGCAAAGTTTCTTTCCTGAAAATGGCCACATTTTGCTCTTCAATAAGTAGCATGTTTGAGTTTGTTTTCGTAAATTAATTAGCAAATACACAAATATGAAGACACTAAAGACATACTAATGTTTTTGGTGTCATGGATGTATTTTCACAGACATCTTGTCAATGAAGTTCACCATGTGATGAAAAATTTTTAAAAAACTGTATGAGAGAAATATTTCTTCTTCTCGGGATCTTCAGGAAATACAGACGATGCAACTTCCTGTTGCACTTGAATGTTGTCGAGATAAAAATTTGCGTTTTTCATAACCTATATTAAAGAAAGTATGTTTCATGTATAAGATGGTTAATGAATTTATACTTTAATGTGAAAATAACATGTTTTTTGTGTATTTTAATGATTATATTTCAAGATGAAGTTAGTTAGTAGTCATAATGAACTGGGGCAGGTGCTGATGAGTTGCTGGTTTCTAAGAGCTGTAGATGTTTTATTAATGTTCTTTTCCTTTATATTTCATTGAACATGTCAACAAATGCACTACACCAGAAAGTAACTCATAAATAACATATAGCATAACTTGTATAACTCTATAACTAGCATAGCTAGCATAACTCTGAAACAACTTTGGATTTATATATGTCATAACAATATGTGTCAAATCTTTTATTTCTTTAGAACTTGTGATAACTGTTTTACTGTCGCATTTACAAAAAGAATTACAGTAAATGCCATTAAAACCAAGAATGCCGTTATTAAATTATTTGTTAAGGGAGACTGCTGCAAGCATGATAGTATGCAAGTATAAAATTATGTAAATACACAAATATGCTACTGGCCAAGTATATAAGTACACAAATATGCCTGTATGTGTGTAAGTAAGTACGCTAGTATGCAAGTATTAAAGTATCCAATTACACAAGTTTATGTTCTGTTAAAGTCCTTGTAAAAGAAGAAAGAGCTGGATGAAACTGCAAAGTCCTTTTATTGTATTTTCCATAAAACATAGTCATAGTCCATGACAAGGGTCACAACACAGGCAGACGTGGTTAATGTGGGTCATTTCATTATCAGAGGAGAGTGAAACAGAGGAACTGAGTCAGAAAAACTCTTCTGTTAAAATCGAACAAGGCTGAGAATTACGGTTTAATACACGCTAAAGACATGATGGAAAATCACGGGGAGTGGACAGGGCGGAGCTGGGAGACGAGCAGAAGAAGACGGGAAATAATCAACGCCCCTTGGTTATGTGCGAAAAGCAGCAGATGAGAGATGATCACCCTGATCACAGAGCAGTGCAGGCAGCACCCTGACCTAAAACAGAAACAGGACCAGGGACTAAAACTGGGTCTTACAAGGGCTAGATCAGGGGTTGCAGCCAAAGCCTTGGGCCAAAGCCTTAAAGAGCGGTAGAGACTTGAAACCCTGATCGAGACTCGATGCCCAGCCAAGAGCAGCAGCAGAGCCAACATCAGAGCCATGAGTAGATGAAGAGTGAGGTCAGGGATGAACCCAAGGGCCATTGAGAGGTGGGAAGGAGCCTACCATGGGAATCCAAACTTGACCCACTAACCAACTTTTAAAATAAAGCACTGTATGGAAAACGTGGAGGCTACAAATGGAGGACGAGATGCTGGGAATGGAAGCTGAGGGACTCTCCTTTCCTTCTCACTTCAAAAATTACAGTGGAATTTGGTACATCTACTCAAAACTTCATCTTGGGTTCTCGCTGAAGCATCTGGAGGAACTTTGAATTGTTATCCAGCCTACATGCCTTTATCTATCCTCAGAAGGTGGCATTCAGAAGCCTTGAAGATGGGACAAAGTTGGATTTTCTGCCAAACCTAGCACCAAAGCATATGACTGAAATCCCTAAATTGGTTTTATCTGAACCTTTCACTAACGCTTAACAAACTCTAGGTTCTTTGGCTTGGTTTGACCAAGCTCTATGGTTAAAGGTTGTTCAGTTTCTCTGTTAGCTCAAGTGAAGTTTGTTCAGTTATATTTTGGAGGGTCAATGGAACAACTCACCATAGAGCTACACTTCAACCACAGAACTTAGCAGAAGCAAAATAATAGGGAGGTTTTTCCTCGCCACTATCTCCTCATCATTAGGATTGAGGCTTCTGTAAAGCTCCTTTGTGACAAAATCAATAGTTAAAAGTGCTATACAAACAAAACTGAATTTAAATCTTTGCTTGCTGAAGCAGTTTCATTTTCAGGTCTGGAACCAATGCCCAAAAAGCTAGCTGTAACTGTCAAATTGATATTTTAAAACAGATTTGGATTTGTTAATTTGGTATTTCTGTATACATTACACACTTACACACTTACTATGATATATATATTTATTTATGTGTATTTTTAAAAGCTTTTGGTCTTAATGATTTTCATATTGTTCAACTAAAACCCACTGAGCTATTTTAATCGGACTCTCAGGAGTTAATGTCCTTGAAGCATCTACACTTTGATAAGGCAACACACAGGTCAGTAGGCGTAATAAAGGCAGATTAATAGTAATAATCTTTTATTAATAGTGATAAATAAGGTATTTGGACAAAGTGACATAATTGTAAACATAACCATAATTTTAATACTTGGATGTAAATCCTTTGCAGTCAGTGACTGCCTGAAGTCTGGAGCCCATGTTCTCAAAACTCACATTCTAAGTTTTCGCAGTATGTTTAGGGTCGTTATCCACCTGCACTGTGAAGCGGCGTCCTATCAGTTTTGTAGCATTTGGCTGNAACACCAGTGAGCCCGTTCCATTGGCAGCCATACATGCCCATGCCATAACACTGCCTCCACCATGTTTGATACATGACGTGGTATACTTTGGATCATGAGCTGTTCCTTTCTTTCACCCATACTTTTCTCTTTCCATCATTCCAAGTTAATCTTGGTTTCATCAGTCCAAAGAATCTTATTCCAGAACATAAACAACAGTACAATAGCATAAATGACACAGTAGCACATAAATAGCAATAATACATGGACAGGCACTGATGCATGAAATTATCACTTCAGTAAAATGTGTTGAAACAATAAATTCTCATCTTAAACAGGATTAACAGATCTACAGCCTGACTTTTCTTTCTCCTTCTACCAGCAGAGGGCGCGCGGAACTGATTAGAAACATATTTAAATGTCCACTAATAAATGACCCAGGTTTAATTGTCTTTTCCACTGATTAGGCCTATGCAAATAAATAAATAAATAAATAAATAAATAATAAAAAAAGAAAGAAAGAAAGAAAGAAAACGTTCCAACATTGTTTCTTTATCACATTATTGAATCTGAACATTGTCCAAAGGCTGTTTATTGGCGCTCGTAAATCTGTAACGTGCCTCCGTGCGGCTGCAGAGCGCGCGCTCCGTGCCTATGTGTGTGTGTGTGTGTGTGTGCGTGCGTCAGGTGTGCTGTATAAAAAGAAGCGCGCGCCCAGACTGCGACAGGTACCTCAGGTGGACTCTGCTTCGTTGTTCAGGACTTAAAGCTGCTTTAAGCTCAATCCAACAGGTAAGAACAGGTATATTTTATATTTCATAGCTACCTATTTTATAGGTACACACACACACACACACACACACACATTTAGGCTCACGTGCGATATTGAACTCAATTGAAGTATATTAACGGTACTTGGAAGTGCATTAACAGGGTTTATTTCTTTTTGCTTGGTGACTTGGTGATCAGCCTAAAAGCTCTGAATTTATTTATAACAAGTCTAAAGAGAGACATTTTACCCAAGTAATAATTTCTCTCATCTCATCTAATCATAAAGGCAATTATGATTTGCTTGAGATGAGATAAAATTAGATTTTTTTTTTAAAGAAGGGTTTTTTCTTAAAGTTGGGTCTGAGGAAGAATAACAGGGGAAATTCTGCCATTATCAAATGATCTATTAGATTTATTATTATTATTATTATTGAGGTCTTATAGGGTCTGCATGGAAGATGCTAAAAGGTGAACTAGCTGGGAAAAACCCATAAATGACAATACAATAGCATGTAAATGACAGTACAATAGTACACGGGCAGGTTATATATATTTATATATATATTAGCTGGACGGTGTGAGAGATGGTGTTGTAGGTCAGTAGGTTTTAAAAGCTACTACCGTGAAAATGTTGCTTAATATTTTTTGCCTAAAATGTAGCTTGTTTTTTTTTTTAAATAAATAAATCAAAAATCTTGTCACTATCCTCCAGGCAATGGCTCCACGGCCAGAGATCGGAAGCGACACTTCAGTCTCTCCACCGGATCTTGGTACACATCTTCTTTTATCAGTGCCAAAATGGAAAACATTTTCCCTTTCTTCTTTCTCCAATTTTTCCTTCCCTCACCCATGATCCATAATATTTCTGCTCCTTCAAACAGACCAAAACTCATCCAAAGATGCAGTGGTGCTTCCCGCGTACTCCACCGTGGCACTCGTGGATTTGGATCCTGAACAGAACAACCCATGGGACCTTCCTGAGCTCAAGGACGTGGGGCCCAAGTGGTCAGGTGAGCTGGCATGCCACACTCTGACGCTCAGCAGTCTCCAAAGAGTGCTGGGTATGAAACAATCTCTCATTTCTGGTTCTTCTGTGCAGAATTGAACACAAAGAATAAAGTTCTCCGAGTCGTGACCTCAATCGGAAGGTGCATTCTCTTGCTTGGATTCCTTTACATGTTCGTTTGCTCTCTGGATGTTCTGAGCTCGGCATTTCAGCTTGTTGGTGGTAAGTGATAAGAATTATGTTGGGTTAATAATTGTTAATGAAATTTGTAACATTTGTTAAAAAAAAATGAGATTCAGATTCATTTGTAAGTCAGGCCACGACTTGTACAGCTATAGTAAGGTTTTAGTAAGGCCATAACGTGCACTGGTATCTACTGTGATTGTAGTTAATGAGGTTAATGAGTGTTGAAATGTTCTTATCTTTTGATGTGCTTAGATGTGCACATGTCTGAGCATAGGTGGCATTTCATAATGCCAATTTTGTTTTTTTAAAATAGGAAAAGCAGCTGGAGATATCTTTCAAGACAATGTGGTGTTAGCCAACCCTGTGGCAGGGCTCGTGATCGGTGTCCTGGTTACGGTGCTGGTTCAGAGCTCCAGCACTTCTTCATCCATTGTGGTCAGCATGGTGTCATCTGGATGTGAGTGCACGTTTTTATTTTATCCAAATGTTAAATGTAGCATACACGCCATAATAGTCTGTGGTGAATGGTCTTGAATGTCACTTTTGCTTGGGATTTAAGAGTGTTTCTTGTGTTTCAGTACTGGAGGTGCAGTCAGCAGTGCCTATCATTATGGGTGCTAACATTGGTACCTCCATCACCAACACCATCGTGGCTGTGATGCAGGCCGGAGACCGTAACGAATTCCGCAGGTAAGATATAACATGCCAGATTTGTAGGAGCTGCTCTTCCACAGAATTTGGATTACTCTGTAAACTTCGAAGGCCACCTTAGTAAACTTTAATGTAACCTCAGAGGGTTGCGGTTTTTACAGTAAATCGGACTAGTTTCATGGGTTTTTTTTGGTGTTTTTTGAGATGTAGTTGGGCTAGAAATTGTGCTGAGACCTGGCAACCCTATGTAACGTCAATGTAACAATGCAATCTTATATATTGCTCAATACTTTAGGGATTATTTGTCTCTATGCCAAATAGTCCCTAAAGTATTGATCAATATCTAATATTTCATGTCATGTCTCAACAGCCATACTTGGCTCTAATTCTTATTGACAGTATTCTTCAATATTCTGCCTGGACCATACACCAAGCAGGTCCCATCAAATAACCAGCTTTTCATTGTCTAATGCTTTTTTCCCTGTGTGTCCCAGGGCATTTGCTGGAGCCACAGTGCATGACTTTTTTAACTGGCTGTCCGTGTTGGTGTTGCTGCCTCTGGAAGTGGCCACTGGTGTCCTGTACAAGCTCACCAAACTCCTCATCGACTCATTCCACATCCAGACAGGCCAGGACGCCCCAGACTTGCTTAAAGTCATCACTGAACCACTCACCAAGAACATCATCGAGGTAAAAAAGCAAACAAACAAACTGTCACACTGAAAGACTTAGCATCTCAAGATTAATGAGGCAACCCTCATTAATCAATCAATTGTGACTTAAAGGAATGGCTTGATTAGCCCTCTGAGCCTATCAATGAAATCAAATCCATCTCAGTTGAACATCCATTCTGGAAAATGTGCTGTTTTTCCTCTAAGAGCATGACTTCTAGACTCTGATTTAGTAACTAATCTCATTCTGCATGTGACCTGAACTGTATTCTGCACAGGTTAAAATCTAAAAAAAACAGCTCTGTAGGTGGAATTTGGTCTTGTGACTCATATTTAAATTTTAAATCATCTCTCTCTTCCTCTCTCTCTCTCTGTAGCTGGACAGCTCTGTCATCAGTGACATAGCAATTGGTGATCCAAGTGCTCGAAACAAAAGCTTGATCAAGATATGGTGTAAAAAGGAGAAAGTCACGGTAAGGACTGAGAATGTTGGCAAACAAGCCACCTATAGATGTCTACTTTTTCATTTACAGACATTAAAAAAAAAGCAGAAAAAAAGCAGTGGGAGGCAGAAGAATTTGCATTATATAGGCCTAACGTTTGACTTGTGTTAATATGTAACAGCCTTTGTGCTCCACTGAAAGGTGTGTAAGGGCCAAAAAGCATCGACATAAATACTGGTTACTAATAGCATATACTTTGGCACTGACTACATTGTGTTAGCTGTTCTGTTTGGAAACATATTTGTGACATGAATGTGTACATATTTTGGTACAATGTTTTTTGGTATTTCAGAGCCTGGTAAATGTCACAGTTCCCGGAGAAGCAAACTGCACAGTTGGTGTCCCTTGCTGGACGGAGGGCAACCAGACATGGACACAGCAGAACATAACAGAGACAATCAACTTAAAGAAATGTGAGTGGCTTGTCCTTTGTGGGAATGTTGGATCAGCCGATTGATCGTTACCTCTCATCCCTGCGTACATACTCCAGACCATTAGACCACGACTCCCATTAACTGCTGCACCGTGAGGACAATGGTTTTCTTTCAGTTGCTTATGATTCGGCAAACATCTTCCCCATCTTCCCCTCCCTCTCACTCTACTCTTACATGCTCAATGGGGCTATTCTTCTCTTTGAGTAGAACTACCTGAGGCCACCGAAACCAGACAAAAAAAGGCTCAGTCCAATAGAGAGGAAGGCTTATGATCGGGGGTCGTGTTTGGAATTCACACCGAAATTTAAGCCTGCTTGCAGTTTGTTGGTTGTAGTAGGACTTATGTACCTCCTGTAGCTTTTTAGTGAGCCAACATTATCGAATAGCATCATTATCATTCAGTCCTGTCTGTACTGATTGAAGTGTGATCAAGTCATGATTTCCATCAACATTCCTCAAAATGTTTTTATAGTATAAAAGTGACTTGTTGTGTGTTAGGACCTTGAAGATGTATTAGCACTCTTCAGATATGCTTCTGAAATACATCATTATCAGAACTGATGAAGCCATTAAAACGAACTGTGCAATGTTTTCAGGATCCTTGACTTACAAATGAACGATGGAATGGCCATGCATTGGTACCCCTTTGAATGAAATTTGGCTGAAAATCTGCAACTTCTCTCTTGCTCCAGGCACTCATCTCTTTGCAACAGCGAATCTGCCAGACCTGGCTGTGGGCCTGATCCTGTTAGCTCTGTCCCTGCTGGTGCTCTGTACATGCCTCATTCTCATCGTCAAGCTGCTCAACTCCATGCTCAGGGGTCAGGTGGCCGTTGCCATTAAGAAGGTGCTCAACACAGGTGAGGCTTCTCAAATGATTAACTTGCATGACTTGCATGACACTTGCTTTCTTTAGACAACGTAGGATTTAATATTAAATCTGGACATTTGATTTATTTGGGTATGGTTAGCTTTGGTATTGATTTGGCAAACAAACTGGGTGAACCGCCAAGGCACCAATTCTATTTGTGAAAAGGAAGCAGTAAAACCTCTCATAGACACGTCCGAGTGGATACCCTGTCAATGATAGTCAGCGCAGGCTTCCTCATCCTGACGTCTGATGAGTTAAACAGGCACAAAAATGTGAACCTGGGCCTCTATATATATGTTTGAGCATGTCATATGTCACCAAAAGTGCTCAGGTACACTACATTCCCGAGTATGGCGGGATGTGCTGATTAGAGTTGTGGCTTTGTTAGGTGAATCTAGACAAGGTTTCTTTGTATTATCTTGGATGTTTTTTTTTTAATGTCGCCATCATCAGTCCTTCACCGAACACACGTGACTGAATGGTTTGAGTGTCAATGCTGGATTCCTCTTTGCAGATTTCCCCTTTCCATTTGCATGGGTCACCGGTTACCTCGCTATCTTGGTGGGGGCAGGAATGACCTTCATCGTACAAAGCAGTTCAGTCTTCACCTCCGCCATTACACCTCTTGTTGGTGAGTGTGAGCTGAAACACTTTGAATCCTTCTAAAGACAGAAATGTGCACTACACTACTTATCAAATAGTCTGTTAAATGGCAGTGTGCACATCAGCCATAGTATTTCCAGTTTTCCCTCCAAAGATTTGGCATTTTTTTTCTAGTCCTAGTTTTATTCTGTTTAAATATCAGTGCAAAAGCTGATACTATTTCCATATTTCTTTTCAGGTATTGGTGTTATTAGCATTGAGCGAGCCTATCCCCTTACGCTTGGCTCCAATATTGGGACAACAACCACTGCTATTCTTGCTGCCATGGCAAGTCCTGGGGAAAAACTAGCCAACTCACTACAGGTTAGCTCTCCAAATATGATTGCATTGATTAAACTTCCATTTGTACTGCACTGGCCTCGTTAACATTATGCCAAACTCATGACAAGTCTCATTTCCTTGCAGATCTCTCTATGCCATTTCTTCTTCAACATCTTTGGCATAATACTGTGGTACCCAATTCCTTTCACACGTGTACCTATCCGGCTGGCTAAAGCGCTGGGCGACCGCACTGCCAAATACCGCTGGTTTGCCATCATCTACTTGGTTTCTTGCTTCTTCATTATGCCCTTGACGGTGTTGGGGCTCTCCATCGCCGGCTGGCAGATACTTGTGGGGGTCGGCGTGCCCGTGGTGGTGTTGGTGGTCTTCGTTTTGGTGGTGAACATCATGCAGTCACGCTGCCCACGCTTCCTGGTTCCTGCGCTGCGCACTTGGGACTTCCTTCCCCGGCCGCTGCACTCGCTCAAACCGTGGGACCGCATTGTCACCAGGGTGATGGGCTTCTGCGGGACACGCTGCTGCTGCTGCTGCAAGTGCTGCAAGAAGGAAGAAGCGGACGAGGAAGAGAAGGATAAGAAGGGCTTGGAGATGTATGACAACCCCACACTTTCTGTGGATGATGAGAAGAACCAGATTCAAACAGTGTCTGGAACACATCTGTAGCATGTAATAAAGTGTATATCTATTATAGGACTCTATTACATAGTATAATTTAACATATGCACTGCTTAAAGGGGTTCAGAGTAGGCTGTGCAGCAGTTTCCCATGTGGCTTGAGGTCTATTGTACTCGAGGCTGCTACATGGTTCTTGTAAAGTGGCCCAGAAGGAACATATAGAGCCATTCTAACAACAGCAGATCCCACTGAACATGGCCTCGAGAGCTTTAAAGCCTGGTTCCTGGTCCTCAAGATGTTCTGCTACACATAGCTAGACTATGCTTGCTTTATGTTCATCTTTAGTCTCCTTGTGAAGCTGCTCTCATTGTGTGGCTGTCTGTGATGTGCAATGCGAAAAGGAAATGCAGATGCCCTTTATTATTAATTCATACTTAAGGATTTTGTTTAAAATTATTTAAAGTGTTGTATTTTTTAAAGAATTATATATGTAAAGAATTACATGTGTTGCCTTTTAAGCCCAAGGCTTTTTAGGCAGTCTCTAATATGTATCTTTCTTATATATGTGCATTGTTTTTATGGATTAAAGAAAACATAGAGTAGGATCACTCTAGACGGTCTGTATTGTATATAAGGATTTTACACCAGTCTGTAAAGTATGTCCTGTAAATAAATATGTAAAAAAAAATCGATTGATTTATGTGGTTGTATTGGTTGTGTGTATACTGTACATGGGCTTTTGCTCCAACCCAATTTCCACAAAGCATGCATCAGAAAGCATATTCATAAAAATGGCTACATCTAACACACTAAGATGTTCTTCAGTTTGCACCTGTATGTTTTTATATGCAAAAATACATCAATAAATATTTCCATACATAATACAAAATCCCCTAATGTAAATAGATCAAAATAAAACGCAGCATTTTGTAAGAGCAACAAAAGTTAGCGCTATGGTGGAAGAAAGCTAATACTGACACTAGCTGTTATTCGAAAACCACAGTAGTAGTACACACTAAATTAATGAACATCAATCAGTTAAACCAGTGTTTCTGGTTTTCTAAAGTATTACTGTACCAAAAAGTCCTGAATGTTAGCTACAAGACCACAACTACTTTGCTTGCTAGCTAGAATCCAGCTTGACAGCTAGCAAAATCTATGACTAAAAACACTTCGGATTTGCTGTTACAGGAAATGAAATCCACAATGTGCTATGATGAAGCAGTGTTCCTGTTGCTGAAGATTTTCCCGTATCGGAAAACTTACTGCCTGTTACGACGTGCTGGCACTGGAGACGCCTTCCATAAATGTTATATAAACATCTCCTTAAAGAAAAGTTCAGAAAAGGTGGAGCGTCCACCATACAGGTCCCTGTCTATGAGTCGATACTATAGCAATGACAACATATTAGCAATGACAGCATATTAGAAAGAGTGCATTAATATAACCCTTTGACCAACTGTCAGATCTGCAGTTGTAGAAAATAAATCAAAACCTTCTGACCAGCTTCCGATCACCTTCACAATTCAACAAGTTGGCAAATGCTCAAAAATGGCTTTGAATCTCCTATATAGTGGGATCTTATGCTGAAATTATTTACGTTTTTCCATTTTTGTGAATTTGCAAATTTTTCAAAAGGGCATACATGCACAAGTTACAGCAGTTTATCATCACACTGCATCATCTTATCTTTTTATCATCTATCTTATCATGAGGCAGTGAAAGTATAGTATTGACTTGATGCTGCCCCGTTTTATGAGAAGCCTATCAGTGGATATCTGATGGTGAAAGCTTTTTCCGTAGAAGAACTTTGCTCTGAAGAAGAACAGCTCGAAGCTTCGGTTCACTTACAGAGACTCGTCACGTGACTGCGACATCCGTGGTCCTGTCGTGATCTTCTGTTATGTTTGTACAGGTGTAAACGTTTTTAAACACAGGATTTGTGCAGTCTATGTTCATTTTCGAGCATGTATACCGTGTACGTTCATGTGTACATTCATTGCTGAGCATGTACGATGGGCAGTTTGTGCAAGTGCATACTGCATTTCCTGGAAAATAAGCAGGTTCAACAACTTGAGGACTTGAGACTAGAGATCTTGAGTTATCACACTGTGTCAACAATAGCTTCAAGGTGTAGTTGTCTAGCTCCGTGATACCAGCGTTAAATCTGCAGGGGGGGAAGCTTTGATTTTAGATAAGTTCATCCAGCAAATATTTAAACATTTGACACAATTCAAATAGTCTCATTGTCAAAGTGATTGGCAGATCATTGTGTAAAACTAGGCTTACGTGTCAGTCTTTAAATTCAATTTCATTTTTAACTTTTACATGTTTTATTTATTGTAACTACACTTTAACATCTCATGAGTCATTCATGTACCATTTATTTATTTATTTATTCACGCAATCATGTTCACCCCTGTGAAATATTTGGAGCACTCCACAGCAGGAAGTTGAAAGCAGGAAGCATCATCAAAATTTTTAAAACTTTTTAAACACTACGACTGAAAATATACACTGAAAGTAAATTATTACTTTAAAAAAAAATGAAGTTTAGGTCAGTCATTAACATGCGAGTTAACCACATTTTGAGTAATTCTGTGCTAAAAAAAAAAACTGAGAAAATCCTGCTACTTTTATTCATTTAAGAAACCTTGTAAAAAGAGAGAGAGAGACACACAGAGAGAGAGAGAGAGAGAGAGAGAGAGAGAGAGAGAGAGAGACAGAGAGAGAGATTGTTACTGGAGATTGGTTAACACATTTCTTAATTGAATTTACGTATAAAAAATCTAAGTCACAACTTGCTAATAAAATTCGCGAATTAGATTAAACTAGACTTCATAGAGTAAAACTAAATCAAAGGTGTCAGTTAAGAACAGTCAGCTAAATGCTATCAGTAGGTCATGAGATAAGTATAACAATTGTTTGAAATCCAATACAATGTGTATGAAGGCCAATAAAAACTGAAGTTTATTTAACTTTAAATCAATATTTGAAAGTCAGAGTATGTTATTTACTCTATTAATTGACTAAATAACTGTCATAAATAGCTTCTGTTATAGCAGAGAGAGAGAAAGAGAGAGAGAGAGATAGAGAGAGAGAGAGAGAGCGAGAGAGAGCGATGACCTCTATGGCAGTTATAGGGCAATCTGGAACATACCATAGAAGATATCTATATTTTCCAGACTTAATGCCAAGTCTACAATTAGCTTCTGTTAAGTCATATCACAGATGATATGTCCTGCTTATTACAAAACAACTGATTGCTGATAAGATTGAACTGTCCTGAGGTTGTACCATTAGTTCCTCTCTTAAAGTCTTCTAGGTCATCTCTATGTAACAGTAAGGATCATCTGAAAGATTTATGTCTAAAATACAATGTTAAAAAAATACAGTGCTTACGTATGTACTTAAATACATCTGATACAAGAGTTTTATATATTATCTGCCTCTCTGCTTCTTTCTCAGGATGGAAACTCTGGTATATTTCTCATTTACAACATAATTGCCACACTACAGAATGGTTGACGTCACTCATAGATTGACTCGCTATTGTTGGAATCTGAAAAAAAGCTTTAAGAGATGTCAGCTCGCTTAAACATTTAGACGTCTTTTCGTTAATTATCAGATGACTCTTTCTTACTGGAAGACAACAACGAGGGGAAGCAGATAGAGATAGATTCTCCAAAGATGGCGAGCTAACACTGTTGTGGGATGTTAGTGAGCACATGTCCGGGCTAAAAGCAACCCTCAATTTTCTTCACCACATCTCATGAAACCCTTCAGTAGTGACTGAATAACAGGTTAGCATGCGAGCTATCGGGGAAGGTATAGTCAAGGCACCAATGCATTTTTAGCAGGAGGAAATGTAAGACTAATCCAACCAACCTTTTTAGAAACCACTAGAAAGCAGATTAATACCGCAGTACATATTTTAGGCCAAAGGGCATTTCTCAAAACCATGAATATATGGTGCTGCATTTGAATCACTTTCAGGGGGAGGACATATCTTTGGAGAACACCAGTGGGGCCAGTACCATTTATGGTCAAGTTAAAGCTGTAAGGTTTCGACTTTGGACAGTGTTCCACAAAGGTATTACTCATGGTCTGGATAAAGCAAATTTGTTGAGTCTTGTGTTTATCAGTGAACAGCACAGAGACAATTTGCATTCCTGAAGCTAAAGGGACTTTGGATCTGTGTCATCCAGACTTGCCCTAGATAGGTCCCTTCTGGGTTTAGTTCCAGATCTGCTGCACAAGGTCTACGTTCTAGCAATGATTATTCCAGATCTGCTCCTAGAAATGTAAAAGTTTAATTTCAAATCCGTTGCTTGAGATCTCTTCTCCAAAAAAGTTTCATTTCAAATCTGGTCCTGGAGATCAATTCTTCAATAAAGTGTTAAATCTGATCCTCAAGATCAACTGTCCATCAAATTTTGTCATACATTTTATATATATTTTATTATTTATCTACTAGTATGAGATCTGCCCCTTGAGATCTACCCTCCAGGAAATTTCAAATCTGGTCCTGGAGCTTGAGTCTTCAAAATTAGTAAAAAAGTTTAGTCCCAGATCTGCTCAATGAGCTCTACCCACCAGAAAAATCTAAAAAGTCCAGACCAGGACCTCTGATTAAGAAGTTATTTCAAAGTCTAGAAGAGGAACTCTAGATGACAGAACTGACAGTCCTTCAGTTTATTCTAGATGAGTGCCTTGAGATCCACCCTCCAGGAAAGTTCCTTCAGTTCCACATCTCTTTTTGAAGAACCCAAGATAGAAGGTTTTTGGGCCAATGGCATTTGAAATCTGGGACAAAATGGTCCAAATGAGTTGTATAATTTGCCTTGCAGACAGCACTACTTTCAGAACTGTTGTAGAAAATCAATTAATCAACACAGTCCAACGAATTAGAATTGAGACTTCAATATCAATGTGGTCTTTTCAAAGTCTGGTGAGAACGGCACAACTCCAAATTCTGCAATATCAGCATGAACATGAAGACATTTGAGCCATTCAAACACCAATGCTACACTGTCAAGCAAAAGTTCTCATGCAGACCAACAGCATGAAGCAAAAGTTTTTATTGTTGTGCAGACGTAAGACTTAAATGACTGTTATTGTCCTTGAATGAACCCCTTATGGACAAAAATAGTACTTATACGTGTTTTTCTATGCCACCTCAAACGTAAATTACAGACATTCGCAGTGAACTGGTTACGGTCGGGACTTGGGGAAGGAAGACTGGATGATGGTCTGTTCATTCTTTCTGTCAAAAACCCAACAAACCACGGCAGCTCCTGGACTGCAAGTGATGTCAGAGACTGGCCACGAGCGCTGAGGTTCTCCCTCCCATGAATTTCCACAAATCAGTCAACAATGATTGAGCACAATAGCGTCTGTATGCAGCCAAAACAACAACAAAAGTACAATGGCTTATTATTATGGTAAAGCCACACCAAGGCCTGACTTTGTTTGTATTTCAGACTTGAAATAATGCCATTTACATTCCAGTCTCGTTGTGACTGACCACAAATCGCTCGGAAGACAACTACAACAACAGGACAGACAAATCTGAGGAAAACACTGACATAATAATGTACGTATCTCTAGATTACGTACTATTCCACTTCATTTAATCGCACATTGTAAACAGAGCCGTGTGACTTAAAGCTACGTTCATTGAAATATCAATAGTAATCAACATATATACTGCCAGTTAAGATTTTTATTTGAAGCCCTTCACCAGCTCGTTCAACTCATTCTCAATTCTGATTGGTCAGAAGGTGTTGATTAAATTTCTATAACAGCAAATCTACATTAACAACTTACACCTGGACATTTATGATGGATGTTTCATATACACTGATTTAAAAAATGTGTGTAACTGATGAAGTTTTCTGTAAGGAGACATATTTATTGGAAGGAGTCTCCAGTGTCGGAGGAAAAGCTGTAACTTGAAATTTTGGACTGTAGCTGTTATAATGTAAGTGATAACAGGTACCAAGTTCTTTCACAGATAGGAATATAGTGTTCAAATCTAGTAGTAAGTAGTCAGAGGAATCAGTGAGCACTAAAATGGTACCATCTTCTGCAAACATTCTCAAAACTGTTCATCAAAAGTGTTTCAAACTATCTACCAGTTATCATATTCATCCTATCCGTGGAGTGGACATGGAGTATCACTATCACAAGTATCACAAGCCGTTAAAATCGTAGACGCTAAAGATCTGATCAGCTGCACATCAGGATAACCACAGCTAATGACATCTCTGTTAGCATTGCTAGTTGTTGCTATGGCAACAATGAAGCGAGGAAGCTTAAGAACTAATAATCTCCGCTCTCTGGACTTTAGCACCTGATGGGTTGCTATTTATGCTGTTTGCAGTATGTGAAGCACCTGGTTCGCACCACTTTCTATTCTATATACACTTTATATCCTACACTACATTTCTTTCTACTTATGTTTGGGATTATTGTTCTTAATCACATAATCCACTTAACTGTCTTTAAATATAAAATATTTTGCAGTAGAATGTTATCATTCTCTAATTCAGAGATTTCGAATTATTTGAAAGTTGTAGACCATCACTGTGGAAGCGTCGCTCGTAAAATTGGAGATTTATCGCCCTCTTGAGGTTCAGGTAAAAATTACAAAAAAAAATTTGTTTATGTTTGTCAACAGTTTTTTTTTTTTTTTGGACAACTTTTGAGTTTCTCTTGAAGTGTGTTGTACATTTATTAGCAGTACATTATTAGGGAAGAAGTTCAGTATATACCCTCTACTCAACTGAGTGGTTTTCTTTAAATAAATAAATAAATAGATAGATAAATAAATAAAAGTGTTCCAGGTAGAACCCGTTTGGGAAACTAATCTCCACAGTACCCGTATGGAACTTTTTTCAGCGTCTCTCTCGTTTGTCCTAAATCCCATCCTTTACCTTTAAAGCACACGCTCATCAGTCAACTACAAATATAGACTTCCTTGACCATATATGGACTTCCTTATCCTTTAAAGCCGCTTCCTTCCTGTGCCATGTGCCTTTTTAATCTCTTGAGATAATAATGAGACCTTTGGGGCTTGAGCACTCTTTTTATCTCATGCACTAGACCTCGAACATCAGAAACCAGCTAAAACCAGAATAAAACCTGTACGATGACGGAAAAGCACAAAATGGCACATGGTGAAACGTGGTGTGTTTATTTCAGAGTCTAACAGATAGTGTGCGCGGTGCAGTAGATGAATGTTTCTGTAACACAGTTTAATATAAACTTTGCTTTGGCTTTTTGTAAGTTGTGTTATTAGCTTAGAAAGAGACGTTTAAAATCTCTTTTTGGTGTGTAGCTATGTATTTTTTTTAAACTACTTTTTTAAGCAACCAACAAAATTCAAGTGTAAAACAAACAGGAAAAAAAAAAAAGAAAGAAAAAACTTTTGCAATTATACCGGGTGTGGAGACTTTTTATATCCACTTCAACAAAAAGGTTGGTGCGAAAGTGAGCGCTATTTGAAGTAAATACGTTTTCCCCACATCCCACGTCCTTTCCCCTTCAGTGAATTGTCTTTTCCAGTTATTGGTGTTTAGTCTGAACGCTAGACTCAGCTAGAGTCCTGGCCCGTTTTATTCCTCACTCGTTTTCTGTGGGATTGAGGCTCAGTGCCGAGTTTTTTTGTGTCTGTGGAGCTTAAAAGAACTCTGTATTTCCAAAACCATAACACGACTTCATCCTGGAATAATACTACCTGAGTACACACCAAGCAAAATACAAGACTAAGCAAGCATACTGTAGCACTCACTGGTCTGGCAGGCTAGCTAAAAAAAAAAAAAAAGATTTAAGATTTGTTCACTGCTGATAATATTGTTTCTGTAAATTTTGCAAGCAAAACTGTCAAAACTGTCTGTCTGTGTGATATCGATAATAAACTGAAAAACTAGTTTAATGTTATTGACTCAGCTGTGTGTTTCTGTCAGAAGATGGAGCCGTTCTGCAGCTTTGTGCGCTACAACCCACGTCCTCAGGGGTTCCTACATCACACGGAGAACTGGTTTCTCTTGTACTGTTTAATCGAAAATTTTAAAGGACCAGTTTACATCACGTGCTGTGTGTTTATGAACTGTGCACTGATGTTCTGCTGGTCGGTCTTCCAGTCTTTTAAAAAACTTTCTCCTTCACATTTGGTATTGTTAAAGCAAATGAGAGACAAACATCGTGCACAAGGCACACACACACACTCCAGTCGCCGTGATGACCAAATCGGCTGCCTCCTGCAGGGATCGGATATTCCCGGTCACGTAGGTTTGACCGAGCCGGAAAACTCGAGGGACTCTTGAGGGTCCTTCCTGATCTGTAGGAGTGTCTGATTCGCGTCCTCTGACTTGCCCGAGGCGAGGTGATTCCTGTTCCCGCAGTGATGATGGGTTAGGAATACTGCGTGGAAGATCTGCAGAGTAGTGAGCTGAAGGAATGAATAAATTTCATTCTTACTGCACCATCTATGTTCAAATGGCAATACACGGGAAATGTCAGGTAGCGAAGATCTTACCAAGTGCGCTTTGCGTCACGGCGGCGAGCACTAACATGACGAGAGTGGTGAAGGTCAGTGCGAGGTGGACGGTGCTGCTGGTGAA
>CM074960.1:20541379-20552833 GCA_037577455.1 Pangasius macronema
TGTAGCTATGTATTTTTTTTAAACTACTTTTTTAAGCAACCAACAAAATTCAAGTGTAAAACAAACAGGAAAAAAAAGAAAGAAAAAACTTTTGCAATTATACCGGGTGTGTGTAGACTTTTTATATCCACTTCAACAAAAAAGTTGGTGCGAAAGTGAGCGCTATTTGAAGCAAATACGTTTTTCCCACATCCCACGTCCTTTCCCCTTCAGTGAATTGTCTTTTCCAGTTATTGGTGTTTAGTCTGAATGCTAGACTCAGCTAGAGTCCTGGCCTGTTTTATTCCTCACTCGTTTTCTGTGGGATTGAGGCTCAGTGCCTAGTTTTTTGTGTCTGTGGAGCTTAAAAAAACTCTGTATTTCCAAAACCATAACACGACTTCATCCTGGAATAATACTACCTGTGTACACACCAAGCAAAATACAAGACTAAGCAAGCATACTGTAGCTCTCACTGGTCTGGCAGGCTAGCTAAAAAAAAATATATATATATATATATATAAGATTTGTTCACTGCTGATAATATTGTTTCTGTAAATTTTGCAAGCAAAACTGTCTGTCTGTGTGACACAGATAATAAACTGAAAAACTAGTTTAATGTTATGGACTCAGCTGTGTGTTTCTGTCAGAAGATGGAGCCGTTCTGCAGCTTTGTGCGCTACAACCCACGTCCTCAGGGGTTCCTACATCACACGGAGAACCGGTTTCTCTTGTACTGTTTAATCGAAAATTTTAAAGGACCAGTTTACATCACGTGCTGTGTGTTTATGAACTGTGCTCTGATGTTCTTCTGGTTGGTCTTCCAGTCTTTTTAAAAACTTTCTCCTTCACATTTGGTATTGTTCACACAGTTAAAGCAAATGAGAGACAAATATCGTGCACAAGGCACACACACACACTCCAGTCGCCGTGATGACCAAATCGGCTGCCTCCTGCAGGGATTGGATATTCCCCGTCACGTAGGTTTGACCGAGCCGGAAAACTCGAGGGACTCTTGAGGGTCCTTCCTGATCTGCAGGAGTGTCTGATACGCGTCCTCTGACTTGCCCGAGGCGAGGTGATTCCTGTTCCCGCAGTGATGATTGGTTAGGAATACTGCGTGGAAGATCTGCAGAGTAGTGAGCTGAAGGAATGAATAAATTTCCTTCTTACTGCACCATCTATTTTCAAATGGCAATACACAGGAAATGTAAGGTAGCGAAGATCCTACCAAGTGCACTTTGCGTCACGGCGGCGAGCACTAACATGACGAGAGTGGTGAAGGTCAGTGCGAGGTGGACGGTGCTGCTGGTGAAGCTGTGCCACGCCCGGGCCACGCGCAGTCCGAACAGAGCCAGAGAGCAGGGACTCATTTCCTCCCCCTTACCCTCCAGCTCCCTGCATCTAGACAGAGACGCAAAACAACACGTGTTTATCAACAAATACACTCACACTTAGACATAACTACGCATACGATCCCACGAGGTGCTCTTGCGATCAATACTTGTGCTCTTACTGGAGCGTCCATCAGATGAGAACGTGTTTTGAGTCTCACGTTCCTCGATTTTTCATCTGAAAGTTCTTTCATCCTTCAGTTTGCACAGGAAGCCTAGATTTAAGCGTAATAATGACTGCTGAGCTAACAGGCGATGCATCACATCGTTCTTATTATCCCATCATTGAGACCTTGTGATAGTTTCATTGATGAGCTATTGATAGAGTTGCTGCAAAGGTCCAGGAGAAAACGGAGCAATCTTACAGTTCCCACACGAAACACACGTGTGTATGTAGACAGAAGGAGATAAACAGGATATAAGCTCCCCACCTGTGTAACAGTGTCTCCACTACAGCACTCTTGCTCAGCTGAAGCTCAGTCGAGATCTTCATTTGCTCCAGGACATTTGCGGGGATGTTATGTCCTTCTTCAGTCAAAACTGCCAGGTTGAACATGCCCTAAAAGTTTAAAGAGAACATCACCAGACTATAAGAGCCATATTTAGAAGATTTGTGTAGCATCTATCCAACTTGGGCTCAGAAATCTGGACAATAAAATGAGTACTGGACATAACAATGAAGAGCCAGTTTAATTTGGGAGAAAACCCATCTACTGGGATGTATTTGGGAGGTGAGAGGACACCGGAGAACTCAGGGGAAACCCACATGGACATGAGGAGAACATGTGACACGCCACCGAGTCTAGTTTCATGTTGGTTTCATCCCAAACATTTTTGAATTTAAGTTTTATTACATTTCCTCTGATTCAATAGAGAACAGCGATAGATGTGACACTAATAAGAAAAGCAAAAAAGGAGAGGTGTGTGTGTGTGTGTGTGTGTGTGTGTGTGTGTTACCTGAGCACTGCCTCTCAGTGCTGCTCTGCTGTACAGCGCTATAGCCTTTACCATGTCACCTACTGCACTGTAGTGGTCTCCCATCTTCAGCAGACCTGAGAGAGAGAGAGAGAGAGAGAGAGAGAGAGAGAGAGAGAGAATGCAGAGATAAGAGTAGGTGAGAAAGTAAGCACTAAGTAAGGAATAAAACACCCCAGAGCATGCTGTTCTAGAAAAATAATCAATGACCACACTTGGCCACAAAGTCACTTCACTTTCACTTTCACACATCCTGCCGGACACCCACCCGATTCGTGTGGAGCGTGGTTATGGGTGGAGTAGTTATGATACCTCCACTGGCATGCAGAACCGTGCTTCAGCACCTGCCACGAACAAGAATAAAGTTTAGCTAAATGACATCATCATCATCTTACCGACAGCACTCACTCACTTACAGCCATAACTGAAAAATATTGTTCTGTGGTCATAAAGTTCATTCACAGATCCAAATTCTACTGGTGTAAAATGATCTAATGAAACTGTCGAGATGGTTTGGAAGCAAAAACTGGTGGAGCCTTTTTAAACTGTCTGAGAGATTATGAGACAAAAATCTTTCGTAACAGCTGGAGTGAGACAGACACATTTTCCCCCGAAGACTAGAGAAGTGTTACTCAACATGTTTAAATATCCGATACAGCTTGTTCGTTAGGATTACTGACACTGTCAAACCTGCAACCTTCTCCATTTCCAAACGCATCCAAGTGACGTTGTATCGGTATATTTTAGTGAGCTTTTTTTCCTCAGGAGAAGCAACAATTAGCTATGATACTGCAGAAAGCTTGTCAGGGCTCCATTAATGTGTTTCCAGTCTCAGAGCCAGATGTTTTTAATACGTTGCTGTTGTAATGATTAGTGAACACACCCAGCATAGGAAGGCGAGCGTGCTTATATCAGGGCCCGGTGCTTATAAAATGTACAGTAAGGACTGCGGAGTTACCTCACAGAGGTGTGCAGCGTTGATCTGCGCCACAACAAAGCCGGTTTCGGCGAGCATTGCGTATTTCAACAAAGCCTCGTCCCTTTACACAAAAACACACACGTTATATACACAAACAATGGAGTGATATGGTCTAGTGAGTCATGTGAGTGATGAAAGCTGCAAGTCACTTTGACTGAGTGAAAAAAAAAAGCTGTAGAGTTATGAGTAAAAGCAGATGGGATGATGTGCAGAATAAAAAGAGAGGTGAAATGGAGAGAATGGATGGACAGATTAATGACTGTGGGTGTTACCATGACCCGTGCTGAAATGCTCTCAGAGCGTCTCGGACCGTGAAGCCCAGGTGGCCGTTCTTCTCGCTGATCGGCTTCAGGAGACTTGGGAAATGAACAGGGTAAAAGTCAAGAGAAAAAAAGGCTGGATCACAATTTCATCCCTGTTTATAAGATAGTTTGTTTTACTGTATTTTGTTCATTTGATTTGCACCACAGCGCTCTTGAATTCTTGACTCTGATTGGTCAGAAGATTTAACTGTCAGACTGAATCGACTTGTTCGAGAGGCTCACGAGGGAACGGCTATAATGCTAACAGGATCTTGCGAACATTCAATGACATTAACTGTAACTATAACTGGATAAACTGCACAGTGTGGCATGTTTTTAATAAATAAAAAAATGTAATCGCTGTGGTATAAGAGGAATAAAACGCTTTTTTTTAACGTGCTGTGGTGGTAAACATGTCGGGCTGCATCACACCACCCTGTCGCTGATTACTTTCCTATAGACAGCATGCTCACAAGTGTTTTATTCCGTACTTGTTTGTCATTGCAGGGAAGCTGCACTGAGCCGGTATACATACGTCACGGCTTTCTCAGGATCCCTGTGCATGTCCGGTAAGTGACCTCTCGAGAGAAACGATGCAGCCTCCACTGCGCCCTCCACATGACCCAGCTCACCCGCCTTCAGGAAACACTGGAACGCAGCTGTCTGAAACACACAACACACACACACACATCACTACAGCTGAGACAAGACTCACCCACACACACACACACACACCATGTCCTCTAACACTGAGAGAGATGGCCAGGATTCAGTGTGATGATAAAAAGCTGTTGTGTTACTGTTTTAACACAACAAGTAAAAGTCTTCATATGACCCACAAGACGGAATAAAATTATTTTAAACAGCCTATCTTTGTAAACATGAAACAGGACAGTCACTGCCACATCCCCTTTACACTCCCTCCTAAGCATTTTGAATTCCTTGCTAAGTAATTAAACAACATGAGCCTTAAAACGCATGCGTACGTGTGTGTGTTATTCTTAAAAACGACCTTGTTGTTAGAAACCGCTCCGAGCTTCTTCTTTTTAACCGTTTTACCAAATGTTCACGTGCACACACCGCCTACCTCGTTCTTGCCTGGCGAGTCGGGGATGGCGCCGCTCAGGTGATACACACCCAGGTTAAACACGCCGTCTCGACTGCCGTTACGGGCAGCCAGGTCAAAGTAGTACGCGGCCTTTCTTTCGTTTTGTTCCATAGTGCCATGGTACCAGCCTAGAGCATTCAGAGCATCCACGTAGCCCTGAGAAATACACACGTGCATGTACACACACACACACACACACACAGACACACACACACACACACGAGTCATTACAGACAAATGAACATGTAAATAAGCAATTCTGAGTCAGGAATGTAAATCTGGACATTTCAAATCACTGATAAATCAGACAGTGATGTAAAACTAATCCGCATGTCTGGATTTTGCACCAAATTGAACAGAATATGATGCACTTGTTCACATTTACGCAGCACAAACCAAAAGCACACACTTATTTAATCAATCTTGACAAAAGCGTAAGCTAATTCTAGATTCAAGAAGCAGGCTTGAGTTGGATTTGACATACAGCGTAGCCACACGTTTTTTTCTTACCATATCAGCAGCTTTCTCCAGGAGGTTTAATGCCAGGGTTTTGTTCTTCTTCCCTCCAACTCCCTGATAAACAGCAACCGGTACACAGTCATCACACCCTGCCTACATCCGAATGAACTGAGCACACACACATTAGCGAAACAGCGGCATGGCTGACGAATGCTGAGCGAATCATCACTCTCCACCTATCCCTATCTTCTGCATCCTCAACACTTGCACCCACTAGCTTCATCTCCTCATTNTCCAACATTCTCCTACCAATATACTCACTCTCCCTCCTCTGAACATGTCCAAACCATCTTAATCTGGCCTCCCTAACATTACTAATGTTTTTAATTGGTGAGAAATGGGTGGGGCTTCCCATTGCTGTGTCACTTAATATTGGAGAATTCAATAACATTTATGCAGCTGTCAATCATTTCAGATTCATATGTCGATTGGTTCATCTGCCATTTTGTATGGGGGGAAAAAAGAAGAGTCTTTTGACATAATTTTAAGTGATTGATGTTATAATGAGGAGCTCGTATGCACAATGCGGGAAGGTTAGCAGGTCTCGAACTGAGTGAAATGTGTTTTTAGGCGAGTGTGTGATCGTCTAGACATGCTAGCACAATGTTAACGGTTACTCGTTATCTACAGCAGCTTCAGTACAAAACTAGCTGATTGGTCTTAGCTGACTGACAACATCTGGAGTAAGTGGAACATTGTGTAAATTTTACTTTAGGTCAAGCTGCTCATCTGTAAATAAAAATAATCCAAAACACATACTATAGGCACGCCCTCTCTACGCCGAGTGTCTAAACAGCACACTGACCTTCAGCAGCAGGATGCCGTAGTCATACATGACCGAAGCGTCCGTCATCTGCATTGCACTCCTGGCGTACCACTTCAGAGCTGCGCTGATGTCCTTCGTCATGCCGTTACTGCCAAAGAATGACATCCGCGCCAGGGTTTTCTATCACACACACACACACAGGTCAGTAATCATTCTGAGCAACTCGAGCCATATGAGTCTTAACAACATCAGTATAATTCTTCAACGCAACAGAATTTAAAATTAAAGGTGATATCAGTGAGTGAATAAAAAGCAGGAGGAAAAACACACTACTTCCAGAAACTATTTTAGCAGAAACGATGATGTGCAAAAAGCGCACCTGGGACTCGACGTCTCCTCTCTCGGCCTGGTGTTTGAGAAACTGTATGACATCATCGGACTCGCCAGCTTGCATCTGGAGATGCTCCGAGTTGGTTAGGTGCACGTGCTCAGTGAGGCGTTGCTGGAAATAAACAGGGCTCTAGATCAGCCGTTGTCGTGATTAGACTCAGACTTACCCGTAGCTTACTGCTGCTTAAGTCACTTTATGTACTTCTTCATATTGTTCTCTGGAGCTGCTTTGATCCAATAGAAATGTAATATTTGACTATAATAATATATACTAAACATGTAGTGCATGTACTTTGCAATGTATTGGGGTGGAAGGGCATTTAACCAGCAAGTGTAAAATCACAGATCCTCAAAATGAGGTCTGAGGTCCATTCTTCATTCTTCTTTTTACACAGGAATCGTGTTTTGCCATGTCAGTGTTGAATAAAGTCAAATATAATGTTAACATTTATTCAGAAGGTTCCTCATTTAAAAAGCCATACATTAATGTGTTAGTGTTAATCTAATTTCCAAATGGTATCTCCATATATCGGATTATATTTTACGTTCTAGGTCACTGCTGTCAAACATCCGGCTTGTGGCCTGAGATAAAGGATCTAATCTGGCCCTCCAAATGAATTCATTAATCCATGTTCCAAATTAAACCTTTATTACAGCAGTAATTCATTTGTTATTCCACTAGAGAGCAAAAGAGAGTGAGAAACTCAGGGCCAAAATGTGCTAATTATACTTAATTCTTCATTAGCATTAGGTACTCCAAAAGTGGTTTCATCCAAAATTCTTTACAGACATCAAACGAATGAAGGAATCCCTGGAACACGGCTGAAATTATACTGTCTTTATATCTGATTAAGCAGAATCTGTTTTGCAGACACCATCGTTCACATGTGAAAGCTAGTTTGCATGCACTCCGTCAGGTGTCCTGTCACAGTGCAGTCAGCCATGGGCTGGAGTTTTTACATATTGAAAACTGGCTGTCTTTCGGGACACTTTGTGAAATGGTGACAGGAAATTACAGAGAACCAAAAATTTTAAACAGTTCCAGAGCCTAACCTGGGAACACATGAACATACCCTGGACTCTCATTATCACCTTGGGGTAATTTAGCGTCTCTATTCGACATATTGGTATGTTTTTGGAGGTAGGAGGAAACCGGAGAACCCAGAAGAAACCCATGAAGACACAGGGAGAACGCGTGGAACTCCACACAGACAGAAACCCAAGCTCAGGATCGAACGTGCACCCCCGTCACGCATATTTGACATTTACATGCCTTGAAATTTGTATAGATGTAAAGGAAAAATGTATGTAAAAATATTTGTTCTTTTACTTCATGGTGTCATACGTTACATTTCCAGAGTTGATTTAAAAAGAAAATGGAGGAGCTGAGGATATCAATGAGGATATGACCTTTTCTTTCTAAACTACATCCTGTTTTAAGACATTAACTATGTTCCATAGTGATCAGGTCCTAAATACCAAATTATTAAAGAGTGTGATTATACTCTGTGATATTAGAGATATATAAATGATTCTAGTTTGGGGCTCAGAAGTGTATACTGATGACAGTATTGGAGATCTCACCTCTGAGTCCTGGACTTTATCGTGGTCGATGCTGGTTTGCTTTCCCACGTTGGCGTAGTAGCCGTATGCCATGTCCGGGTCCTTAGGGAAGCCGTCCAGACCTTGCATGTGCTTGTAGCCCAAATGCAGCAGAGCCAGACGGTCGTCTTCTACTCCGGCCATCAGGCTGTACACGTGGCCCTGTGGTCAAGGAGCACAGTATTCACGAGGACATTTGATTCATGTAGCATGGCTACATACCAAGTGAGAACTTTTGCACAAGTCAATAAGGAGTAAGTATTTTTCTTTCTCTCTGGCTGTTGAACCTATTTGTTCTTGTCCTTTGGCCAATATCCTGGACACAAAGGCTGGTCAAGCAGAGTGTACTTTTTAACTTTTAGCTCATAAATGTATCATTTTTAATTCATCAGTTTTATCAACTCTACACGCAGGACATCGATCCAACATTCTACACACAATGTCCTATCCTGTGCCTCTACCTTCTCCTGGTCTGCTGGCACTCCGAGACCTGAAAGGTATAAAGTGGCGAGCATGAGAGAAGCCTGGTGATGACCCCAGCAGGAGCACAGCTGCAGCAGCTCTATTAGCGAGGTATCGATGTCTCCCAAACCGGCATCAGCTAATCTCTTTACCACGTCTTGGTACAGGCGCTGGCCAAAGAGTGAGGCTTTCTTGCTGCTCCATGGACCTAGAGGACGGACAAGGCATCAGTGTATCCCACAATACCCATCATGCATTACAGAATACACCCTGAAATAGGAAATAGGAAAGAACAATGTGTTGATGGTAATGGTACCTAGTAATTATTACATTTTATTATTATGACACAGATACCTGACATCAGTTCTTCCTCATGCCTTCTCAGTATCTTCAGTGCAGCACTGTATTTCATCTGATGGTCCCAGAACCACGTCTGCATGCACCTCGTCTGGACAAACGTCCTCCTTAACTGCTCGTAATATGATACACACACATCTGAAAGAATACAGAAGTACAGACAGCATCAATATCCACCCAGTGTTTTACAGTCTCTCCAGCTCAGTGATGATCTAAACTAAATCCCGATAGCTGATGAGAGACAAAAGGAATATCAACAGATCTAGAGACCTCTATTGTAGGCTTCGCTGTAATTTCTGATGAAGTCATGGCAGTTAATGAGTAATATACTTAAAGAACTATAATAATAATAATAAACTAGGATTGGGAAGTTGAAGAAACTTGATAGTTGAAGAATGGAAAGATGCCGTCTGGTCTCTCCTAAGTGTGCCCAATCTAACCTCAGATTCTTGCCTCAAAGTTTGCCATTTTATGCATTCTGAGATGCTTTTCTGCTCACCACGGATGTAAAGAGTGGTGAGTTGAGTTACTGTAGCCTTCCTGATTGCTTGAACCAGTCTGGCCAGTTTTTTTTTTTTCTCACAGAACTGAATGTTTTTTGTTGGTTTGTTTTTCACATTCTGTGTAAACTCTAGAGACTGTTGTGTGTGAAAATCCCAGGAGATCAGCAGTTTCTGAAATACCCAAACCAGCACATCTGGCACAAAACAAACAAGCCGAGTCAGTGAGATCACAGTATCCCCGTTCTTATGATTAATGCAACCTTTAACTGAAGCTCTTCATTTGTATCTGCATGATTTATACATTGCACCGCTGCCAAATGACAGGCCGAGTGGATAGCTGCATGAACACGCATGTGTACTGGTGTTACTAATAAAGTGGACGATGAGTGTAGTCATCTATAAAAAACATTTACCATTGGCCAGACTGGCTCTGTTGTCTTGTAGAGCTTTCACGTAGCCTTCAGTGATCTGTTTAACATCCTCACACCGTCTGTGGGCTTGGTTCAGTTCCTTCAGTGTTCTCTCTGGAGTCAGAGGGTTCACCACCTTCACAAGCAAATCCACATTACTGAATGGCGTCATGTTGCCGAGTCACCCACTACTTCAAAAAATGTCTTTTTACACCCAGGTAAAAACAGTACTGGACATCAGACAGTGCAAATATTTGAAACACCAAAAACTGAATGTGCAACATAATTGGTATGTCCTTAAGAAACATTAGCTAAGCTAGCTGGCTTTGTAAACACATAAATAAATGAATGCTGTCAGCTATCTCAAACAGCAGCTATTTAAATTTACTAACAATTTAAGTTTGCTAGTACGCTATCTAATGTAAATTAAAGCAAACCTATTGAAAGCTAACTGAAATCAGGTTATACAAAGCAGCCATGTTTGATCGCAAGCTAGTTGACATTAGGCTAGCTAGCTAGCATATCAGTTGACAAGGTCACTAACAATTTTAGGTTAAGTAGCTTATAATTAAATCCATAGACTAGCAAGCTAGCTAAAAGTAAAATTAAAGGTTAATTTATACTGTGTAACCACTAGACATGTGAACACTAACAAGACACCAACCACTTAAACACCAACTTTAGGCTACTGAAGTCTGCAAACCAAAAGCTAAGCTAGCTCCAAGGCCAGCCATTTTGTAATGAAAATCACTAGCCAGGATTAGAGCAAGCTAATTAGCATTAAGGTATGTATTACTGTGACTAGAAGGTGAGGCCATTAAACTGAATGAACTCTGAGTTTGCTAGCAAGCTTTAGCTAACATGAGATAAGAGTAAGCGCTGAAAGAGTGGCTTGCGCTCACCGTTTCAGCACCTAAGCGGTAATATTTAACTGGTCCAACATAACCGTGAATTCCTGGCATGTAGACGCCGCCACCAATCACGAAGTATCCTGAAGTGTCATTATACAGAACAGCATCCTGAAAACTGAAACATGTTACACAGGTTTTCATAAAGATGTTACTTGATGACAGCTCAAACTAATATTTCTGTGAAAAATTAATTGTACACAATGTCCTAATGTAGTCAATCAGCCAAGACATATCTGGCGTTTAGTTCTGCACTGGAGCTACAATGCTAATGTGGCTAACAAGTACAGGAAGTTTATGTCATCAAAATCATTTCCATACATCACGGCCAATCTATGGAATATGAAAAAAATAATATAAATAGCCCATATTTATATGTTTAAGTTAAACATTATGGAAATATATTATAATTTACATCACTTTTTTTTAGTTCTGACTTGTACTAGCTTCTTGGAAGATTAGCAAAACAAGCTAACTTTACTAGCTATGTACGTTCACGCAGCACTGATCTTTGCTACTTCCTTCCAAGCTTTATTTTTCTNAAACATCATACACCAAACATGTCTTGACTGATCGACTACATTTCAGGTAAGCTGGTGGTGTTGGTGTTATGTATACACATGAGAAACAGTGTATAACACACTACAGCAAACCAGGACATCACTCTAATAGTGCTAATATAAAATATTCTGTTTTATTTATTCACACACGTCCTAACTCATAGTGAGTGTGGGAAAGAGGTGAAGAAGCGAGTGCAGGCAGGTTGGAATGGGTGGAGAAAGGTGTTGGGAGTTCTGTGT
>CM074960.1:20565496-20592996 GCA_037577455.1 Pangasius macronema
GCAACGGATGGGGAAGGAGAACGCGTCGTAAATCTGTGCATTTATTGTACACCATGAACATCATTATGTTGCAATGCAGAGCAAGTTTGTGAGTAATAAACAACACTGTGGTGTCTTGTATAAGTATTCACACCCCTAAAACCTTTCCACAATTTGTAGGAAGTGAAATGGACTTAGTTAGGATTATATGCCATGCATGTGTATGAAATACCACATAATATTGGAATTATGTGGTGAAATTATTACGTTTACCAAATTATTTGCAAATAAAAAGAATAAAAGTATCTAAATATTCACCCATGTTTCTGTGAAAGTACTGTATTAGTTCTGGTAGTTATCAAGGATCAGAAGGGGGTGGATATTTATGCAACCAACAAACACACACACACACACTCACACACACAAATTATACACCTTCAAACGTTAGGCATATCGTGTAAAAATCCCAATGAAGACCATTTCAGTTCCACTACAATATCTGGAAAAGTTCAAGGGGGTGAATACTTATGCAAGGCGCTGTAGTTGCGGACTGCGATGAAGCTGGAGGCGGGCGATACACCCCGCGCGTGTTTGTGTATGTCTTTGAGACAAGATTCAACCTGAACAAAGTCAGATAACATGGCAGGAAGAGCAAAGGTCATCAAGCCACAGGGATAAAGTGTGCGGCAAAACCTGAGCATCTTAAAGTGCTTTCACTCCTGAGCATGAAACAGGATTATGACGAATACACATACTCGACAACGATATCTTTGTCATTGTATAATCTTCGTGTAATTGCATTTTTATAGTAAGTCTATCGTTACATACAGAAATAATGCACACCGCCTGACCAATCAGATTTGAGAATTTAACCGAGCTGTTATACAATAGCTTTATAATCGGTTATCAGCGTTTATAATCAGATATCTGGGGATTCCCTACAAGCACGAACACAATCACTCGATTCTGCTCCTGGCAAGGCCAGTGCCATCTAACAGCATGGTGGTGGAATAGTGGAGCGACTGTAAATGTGCTCTTCTGCTGATTGAGCACAATGTCTTCTCTTTGTGATTGTGAAGATGTGATTTGTGAATTGATAGAGAGTTCTAGCAATTCTTCAAGCAAAGAACAAAGTGTTCTCAGGAATTAGTACGCACTAGCAAGTCAGCTTGCCGGATATCTTTCAATTTGATATTACCGACCTTGAAAATGGAAGCAAGCTGGCCATGATTTGAGAAAGGGCTTCCGTCTTGCCGCCCTACCCCGTAGCCCAGACGCGAAATGAAGTGAAGTGACTTTGTGGCCAAGTGTGGTGACCCATACTCGGAATTTGTGCTCTGCATTTAACCCATCCANAGCGCTGGTCATTCACTCCCCCACCTACAATCCCTGCCGGACCTGAGACTCAAACCCACCACCTTCAGGTTCACCTTCAGGTTACAAGTCCGACTCTCAGACCATTAGTCAGACTCAACTGCCTGAGGAGTACGAGAGATTGTTGTCACATGCAGAGAGTAATCAGTACTTGTCAGATATCTTGACAGCCTCCCTGGTACGTTTTTGTCTTGTCCTTTTGGAGGGACGTCATGTTCTTGGTGATGTCACAGTGCTGCTCCATTTTCTCCACTTGTTGATGATGGCCTTCACGGTGTTCCATGGTACATCTAATGTTTTGGATATTCTTCTATACTCCTCTCCTGATTGATATCTTTAAACAAGTGCGTGCTCCGTAAGCTCTTTCAGGACACTGGTTTCAGGAGTCAGAGGAAATCAAGAAGATGAGAAGAAGATCCTAAAGAAACAGCTGATCTTTATTTGGGGTTAATCAGAATAATTTCTAATTGATAACTAATCATTGTTTTTGTACATGAGATTGAATGTGATTGGTTTATTCTGAGCACAGCCACATCCCCATATAAAGGCTGTTCACACTCATGCAACCTGGTTAGTGGGACTTTTTTATTTTTCCTGTTTTTCCCTAAAATGTTTCTGATGTTCTGACATGATTTTTTAAATATCACTATAGCCTACACACACACACACACACACACACACACACACACACACACATATATCATTCATATAACATAAACAAGTACGACAAAAAGGTTTGGTCAGTCACTTAAATAGGGTTGTGGTTTGATGTTTCTTCTTATTTTATTTAAACTTTTATTAAATATTTTATTTAATTTTTTTTCTCAAAGCAGTAACAGTTAATCCAAAATAAAACTCAGATGTGATGATGGTCCATATGGTTCAGTGGATTTTTATTTCATCGCTGTTATTAATAAATTGTAAAAAAATAAATAAATAAATAAATAAAAATATAATCAAATATCAAATATTTAATTAGTTTTTATGTTAGTTATTAAATTTCACATGCATCTATTTAATTCATTATTATTATTATTATTATTATTATTATTATTATTATTATTATTATTGATCTGTGATCACGTGCACGCGCACGTTCCCTGTGGATCCGTGACCGCGCTCGCGCCATGTTTTTTTTTTTTTTTTTCTTTTTTTTGTCTCTCCGCCGGAGGAAGTTCCTGAATGGGGCGGCGCGCGCGGAGACGCGGAGGGGCGGGTGCGCGCGCTGGGAACAAAGTTCGGCACGCCGCCTCTCCCAGCAGTATGGTGTGTGTTAATCATTTGCGAGGAAAGTAAAATCCAGAAGTTGTTCGGATCACCGCCGGGGACGTCAGTCGGCTTGTTGTTGGGAGGCGCTTTCAAAGCGGCCTCGAGCTCCGCTTTGGACCCGTGTGCGCGTGCGGTTTTGTTTGTTTTCTTTTTTTTATGTTCAAAACAAAACAAAACAAAACAAAACAAAAAACTCACTTGTGGAAAACGAGAAGCGGAGGACGCGCGAGCTGTGGACATGGCCTCACGCGCACGGGCGGCGTACCGAGCCTAAATGTGCGGGTTTTACTTCCACACTGAGTCTCTGAGACTTCACACAACTCGCACACAGACTCTGCAGAGGTAAGAGGGAGTCGTTCAGGACATTGTGCATTCCTTACTTCATTACTATCCTCTAGATTAACCTTTAAAGTAATGAGTGATCGTTCTTAATTACAACACCTTCCTGTGAGGATGAATGAATTAAATCCAGTAGTGCTCGTCACGCTTCCAGATTTCGAGACCTCGAAGAAAGGAGGTTCTGTGACTGAAGAGATAACTGAAAAGGTAACAACTCCATTGACCGGATCTTCTGTGTCTCGCACAATGAGACAGGTGAATCCCAAAGAACCGTAGTTCTCAAAGTAAGGAACCCAAGATGGAACCGTGACGTACGGATGGAGGAGATTCAGGGATTTCTAACTTTGTTACTCTAAATAAAGTCAACTGGAATCTGTTTTAATTGGGTCTATGGGTGGAAAGCTCAGAAATAAAACTCTCTGGCTTCGATAAATTGCCAAAATGTAATTCTCCTCATCAAAATGTTATACCTGGTTTTCTGTACTGATGGGATCAGGGAGTCTTGTTACAGTGATTAGAAGGTATGAGAACCTCTGCTAAAGAAAATCTGATGCACTTGCAATATTTTGTCCTCAGGTGCAAAAGTGAATGACACTTACGCAATCTCATGTAGTGGCAAATCAACTCTAGGAAACACTTGTCTGGGTGGAGTCTAGACGGCGTGTCCGACTTCTTCTCACACAATTATCAACATTCAAGAAGAAGAAAGAATCAGCTCGTAAACATATTATTGAGATTTTGTTTTCCTATTTTGAGAAGAGCGGTTCAGTGGTTTAATGCATTTCCGCTCTAGTTAGTGGGGTTTATAAGGTATAGAAAGCAAACTGACATACATAATAATGACCCAGAAACCACCAAGCTACCAGGAAACAAGTGTTTTGATGATATATTGTCGTCTTCAGGTCCTGTTGAAAATATCGTAATTACGAAGTGAGCACTTGAACCCCACAGCGTTGTCGTAATTACAGATGAGCCCCAAGTTGGGAGGGTGTAGATACCGAAAAAAACCACCATATTGTGGTATCCGCAAATACGAGCTGCAGCAGACGGTAAATTTGCATGTAAACTGTTGAGTACAGTTGTAGTTTGTATAGTTTTGTACGTTTACACCATTTTGTTTTGTACGCGTTTTGTGCACTGGTGTAGATGAGGAGTAGCCTAGCTAATTCTGACAAAAACAACTTGAACACACACCACGTCACATCCTAATCACGACCTCCGAACTCGTACGCACAAACTTCCGAGTAGGACTTGAAGGCAGTATGTGACATGATGTGATTGTCGAGTGGGCGGAGCTTCTTCTTCTAAGTAGCTAAGTTTCGGATAATGGTTGTGGTTGTGAGCGGACAAGAACAGTGAAATTAACATTTTACTGTTGAGGTTTGACTTTTATTGCCACTGCAGTTTGGAGAATGCAAATGTTGTAAATGCGAAGTGATATGAATAAAATAGTAATTTCTACGTGTAGTGCCTTGGCTTAGCATACCTGATTCAAATCATCAGTTAGCTTGGGATCTGGTGTGTTAAAAGACCACCCCCAATTTGTGCCCAGACACTTCGGAACACTTGGGGGTCCCTGAACTCAAACTGTTTACACCAGATATCCTTCAGGACAAACAAAAGTGTGTGTGTGTGTGTGTGTGTCATGTAATATTCAGTGGGCTCAGCAGTGTTGCCTAGGGCTGCACCTTTATTCCCCTGAGACCTACTCGACAAAGTAGTTTAGCTCAGTGCTGCTGAGGGAACTGCCGTAATAGGTGCGAAACTTCCTTTGCACGAATTTAAAGTTAGGCATTTGCGTCATTCCTTTAAACCTGCATGCCGATCTGGTTAGGTTTTGACACCCCCTTGACGATTATCCTTTCTTGGAGAAGGTCCAGCATGCTCCATGTCCTCGCTATCAAAACTTGCCATCCCTCTCCAAACATTTCAGATTAGATGTTCTGCTGGGAGAGCGGATGCCTTACTCAGGCTGACGTCTGGTCACAACGATTGCAGTTCATTGGAAAATTTCCAAATTACCTCACGAGTCACACCTAGTTTTGTCCACATTTCCAGTTCTGCCCGAGTGTATCGGTTTTTTAAGGTCTGGCGTTGCAGCAGTGTGAGTGTTTCTCCTTAACCTGTTGGTCCAGACTTTCAGTTCGATCTGTACCGATGATCAGTTGTAGAGTATATCTCGAAATATTGAGGATCCATATTATTGGTAGTGTCGAGGTAGTTCAAAGTAGCACCTATGGGTTTTGTAGTCTAAAAGTGATCTCACTGTATTAATTGACCAGTTAAAAACACAAGCCAGTGAAAATTAATGAAAAGTTTCGAAGAGACAAAGGTCTCTTTGGACAAAAACAAAAACCACAATGAAACAAGAAAGAATGCTAATGACTTTTCCATCAAATCTCTTACACTGTCAGTATTCATCACGTCATTGTATTTATCATGTTGTTTTATTTATCATGTTGTTAAAAGCTACAAGTGAGTGTTGTTGTGAGGAAAGTTGGCGCGCTAAGCCACAACCAAAACAAATTGAGCTAGCATGCCAGGGTGTAGCGCTGCTTCGGCAAAAATAGCTAGTTGTTTGCGTAATTTCCGTTGAAATTCTTTTGCTAACTGCTGTGTATTAAAAGTTATAAGCATGCTAGGAGTGGCAGCAGAGATATTAACGAAACGCGTGTATAGCAGTAGCGGATTAATCATAAAAGTGTTTTTTTTCTGTGCCGTCGTGTCCCTGTGCTGAGAAAGCAGAGCTTGCTGTGGTGAGATTTAGGGCGAGTCTGGAGGGAAGAGGGTTGCGAAGTTGCAGCCAGACACGAAAGGGATGAGAATTACTCGAATAAGGACTTTGGTGGTAATAGGATGGTAATCAACATAAATGCATTTTATTCAATATTTTGAAAAAGTCAGCGTTGAAGCGAATGTCTGATCATACACTGGGACTAAACGTGGACCGGTGACCTCATGGCAGCCATGCCGTTATTCCTGTGTTCCATATGAGGAGCTTTTGCTCTTGCGATAAAGATTTAAAAAACAGCTGAAAGTTTGGCAAAAAACATGATTGGTGCTCCAGACCCAAGCTAGTCTGGCTAGATGCTTTCCTGGCTTAGATGCTCTGGCTTATATGCTTTCGTGAATATTTTTAAACAGACGTCATGTTCAACACCTGCATTCTTCTGGTGTGTCTGCATACAAGTGTAAATCTACCACGCCTCCATGGTGTGCTTCGTCGATGACAGTGCCACTGGGACCTGGTGATCCTTGCGACTAAGGCTACAGGGACAGGATTTTCCTGCTTACACTCTCGTTAATGATTCTTTGAAAAGCTTCAAGCTTTGGTGGATATAATCCACTGGGGTGGTTAGAACATCTCTGGCTGTTTTGAAGTACATCACATGACCCCCCCACAAGGCTGACGTTGAGTTTAGCGTTAATGCTTTGTGTCGCTCAGGCTGTAGGTCTATTGTAGAATAATTGTTATTCTCAGACACACCTACCTCGTTGGAGCACATTGTAGATGTACACTATACACACCTCACCCTTTCTTACTGACCACAAGCTGTTGTTAGCTGGATATTCTGGGGTGGTTTTGTGGTTGGCCACAGGTGTATTGAGAATCAACCACCACAACCGCTGTGGCAGGATAGGTTGTATGTGAACAGATCACATGGTGATTTTATTTAGTATATTTCCTGATCTCACCTGAAATCAATTCTTGGCTACACCACTGATAATTTTAGACCTACGAAGTTACCTATATGGTAGACAGGCCTCATATAACAAACACTGTGTAAAAATACAAGATGTAGGTGCTGTTGAGCTGTATCGCACAACCCTGTCGCTGATTAGTTTCCTATACCAGCACACCCTGTACGGCGTGCTCTGCCGGTACTGCAGTCAGCCTTGATGAGACAGCTGATAAGTTGTGGTTTTGAGGTTTTACTGGGGGAAACCCTTTAGACATAAGCCCACAGATGAAAATGTTGTGTTTGTAACAATCCAAAGTATCAGCATTTACTCTAAATGCTTGTGCGTAGATTTTGTTATCTCTGTTTTTTTTTTCCCAGCAACTTTTGTTTCTGGTTTCAATCACCTGTGACTTAGAACGACGTAGAAACACGAACCGAAATTGAACCTGAGTAAACAGTAAACCCCTACTTCTATCTCCCGAAGGAAGGAATGAATGAATATATGTAAATGATTGTTTTTCAGGATTCACTGTGGAAAGTGAGCGCTCCATCTCCCGCTCCTCAACATGGCGGCCTCGGCTTCACAGGTGGACGCGGCTGAGGGCGGAGCAAACAACGAGTTTAGTGACATCATCAAGTGGCGATCAGGTGGGTGACCTTGTGTGTCGCATTCTGTTCATTCGAAGTTTGTTTTATGTCTGAGCAGAGAATGCCAGCTGTTTGTTTTGGATAATGGCTGACGGTGTTTTTGCATTGGAGCACAGTCGGGAGACGGCTCTACATCTGTATTCGAGGCCTGTGTGTTTGTGTGAACAACGTGCTACTAGACAGATACTCAACAGGAAGGATTAAGAGAGAGGGAGAGAGTGTATCTGAGTGTGCCTGTAATCTGTAATATAATAATGTCACAATAATGGTTGCTAAGATTTCTGAAGGCAGCATAACGGAAGGTTGGGTTATTGGCTGAATTTCAAGGCAGCGTTGCGTATATCCTTTTGCTTCTCAGCAAAGACCTACTTCTGTCACTTGTTTGATCACTGGACGAGAGTGAAAGTTTCAAAAACCTGCCAGTCTGAATGAGGAATCCATTTACAAATGACAGTGATCTTAAATATGTGCTGTAGTCTCGTAATTAGATCTTGAAAACATGTATCCCTCACTTAATTACAATTACAATCAATCGATGACTTACAATCGATTCAGTCATTGTTTCAATCGTTAGGCGATCATTGTTTGTTAGTGAAAATAAACTGTAGGACGCATCATAAAAGATTTGTCCGTGGACATTGTTTAAGCGGGACAAACAGTGGATCGAAAACATGTTGGTGTTCTTTACTTGCGCCACAGCTTGGCTCGCTTTCCCGCCTCGAGAGAGTGTTCAGGACGTGTTTCTCTGTAACATGACAAGCAGCATTTTTGGCTTATCTACTTCAAGCGAGAGAAAAAAGTGAGACTGGTGACATTCCACAGTGTTAAATGTAACTACAGCTTGCTAAAAAATATATATATATGTCTTCCTTTAATAAATAAAACATTGTTGGTAACATTGGGGTGGTAGCAGTAACTCCACTTTACTTTGGCCCACATCACACCACCCCATCATTCATTATTTTCCCATAACAGCATGCTCCCAAGTGTTTTATTCCTTACTCCATTACCATATTAATATCTGGAACCAAACTCGTAGAAGTGCACACCAGCAGTGAGCAGAAGGAGGCAGTGCATCAGAATTTTACCACGAAATTTGCAAGTATTTCAATATTTCAAAAGCCTAGCTGTGATTGCTGATAAGCAGAGACGATGCTGCCGAAGAGAATCCCACACTGACTGTTCAGTATCATCACATGGCTTCATGTTTATTTGAATTAAATTTTTAATTCTTAACGATACTGTTAGAGTTACACTCGTGTGTTGAGTACTTAATTTCGTAAAGTCATATATGTCGTGTACATAAAAGTTTCACATTTAAAAGCATTATTTAGGGAGAGCAAAACTGGAAAAACTGAAAGCAAAAGCATTGAAAAGGAAGAACGAACGAAGAGTTAAAAGAAAATAAGTACGGAAAATCCACGTCCAGAATCGTGACCCATCTTCACTATGATACAAGCTGCAGTTCACTTCTGGTGCGTGTTGTAGCTGTGTAGGATCTGCAGCAGAGCAGAATGATTTGCGGCAGTGTTTTCAGGCTGAGGCCCGTTTTAGGGTACATTTATTCTCTCTCCGTGTGGGTTGGGAATGCCTCGGCCTTCCCTGGGCTGGAATTCCTCTGCGGATCTGGATTTACGACGCTTTTCTCCACCACAATGGCTTTATTTTTTTTTTTTCCACCAGGGTTCCGGTTGCCTGGTAACGGTCAAAAGTAAAGTTTCCTCGTGTGTGTGTGTGTGTGTGTGTGTGTGTGATGATTTAGCTGCTTAAGCAGAACCCTTATTTCAATTTCCAGCCTAAGGAGCGCTCTCTGGTCCTCTTTTTCCACAGAAATGTTACCACATGACGGTAAAGGTCGTCAAATCCCCGGCTAACCAAAGGAAAACATACGTTTATTATTGGTGTCAAAATTTCGAATACAAGTTTTATACCTGGTTATTACAGCATATTTTACAATTCAAATCAAGTCAAGTACTTCATCGTCTGTACATAACACAAGGACAGGGTCATAGACAAATCATACACAATTATACACTGTTCTCTTACTGCATTTGGCTAATCAGTGTCTTAGCATTAGCACCTTTTATTGACGGTATTAACGATTGTCCTCTCCGCAGAACACTTAATCGTATCTTCACTTAACTACTTTTTGTTAAACCTTCCCACATTGTTCATGTCTTTTTTTCAGGAGTGTTTTGTGACACAATGTTGACAGTATGATGGATTCCATGGTATTTCATTTAGTAGTCAGTGCTAAGTGTGACTGCAGTGTAATTTTAGCCTTTTTATTTCGTTAAATGGTTATGACTCCATTTACAACTGCAAAGGTTACTAAAACAGGGCAAAGGTACCATTGACGCAAATGTATTGTCTGTATGAAAGACTTAACAGCTAAGTGTGACTACAGTGTAATTTTAGTTGTATGGATTTCTTAGAAATTATTAACATAGCTGAGGTAAATGTCGATGTTTCTGATTGTTTTGTCTTATTTTCACAGTCACTGAGCATTTACGTTTGTCTGTATTACGGTCACTGGCAGTCTGCTATGTGTGCACCTATACAGCTACATGCTAAGTGTAACTACAGTATAATTTTCATTGCTTAAAGTCTTTTCTTAAAAATATACAAACATATCTGAGGTAAATGTTGATATTTCTGATGGTTTTGTGTTATTTCAATGCCCACTGTGCATTTACGGACTTAACAGCTTCGTGCTAAGCGTAACTACAGTGTAATCATAGTTGTATGGAGTCTTTTTTCCGATATTTCTGAGGTAAATGTTGATGTTTCTGTCTTGTTTCCATGGTCACTGTGCATTTATATTTGTCTGAATTCAAGATTTAACACCTACATGCTAGCTAGCTAAATTGTCTCAGTTATTAGCTAGCTTATGCTTAGTATCCATATTTCCCAGTTGCCTAGCAACAGTGGGCTTAGCTGAATAGTGAGTATATGATGTATTTCTTTTTCGATTTATATGAAGACTGACCTTGTTGGTGGAAAAAGATGACCGAGTGCCATTTGTGTGTCTGTGTGTGTCTGTGTGTTTTATTCCTCTTTTAAAGGGTGTGTGAGCTGGTAGATGTGTGAAAGAAGCAAAAGGAGAACATTCTTCTGTGTTTACAGCTGTGTGTGTGTGTGTGTGTGTGTGTGTGTGTGTGTGTGTGTGTGTGTTTTATTCCTCTGTTAAAGAGTGTGTGAGCTGGTAAATGTGTGAAGGAAGCAAAGAGAGAACATGCTGCTGTGTTTACTTGTGTGTGTGTGCGTGTGTGTGCGTGTGAATGCTGCATTGAAAGTGGTGTTTAGGTATTAATGACTGGGTTTTTTTCCCCCGACGTTAGGGAAACATGAAGAGGGAAAGAGAGAGGATGTATTTTTACAGGTGTGTGTGTGTGTGTGTGTGTGTGTGTGTGTGTGTGTGTGAGTGTGTGTGTGTGTGTGAGAGAGACACAGAGAGACTTCACATTTTTTTTTGAACACCCTACCTCTCGACACACACACACACACACACACACACACACACACACACACACACACACACACACATCTCTCTCTTTTCCTTATTCTCTCCTCATATATAAAACCCCAGCAATCAGGACAGGAAGTGTCCCCAATCGACTTCCACTTCTACTTCCTCTCATTCTTCCTGTAATTGTGTTCGAGAAATCCAGTCATAACAAAACTCAAACCTCTTCATTTTCGAATCGAGCTATAATAAACTTCAGGAAATTATCTGTAATGATATTATACTGAAAGGCTTAATGAAGGGCGTTTATTACTCGTCAGCCAGAAATCACATTTGCACAATTTTCTCTTTACCCCAAATGGTACAGATCAGCCATGACACGTTTGGTGCTTGATTTTTTTTCCTTTCTTAGATTTGGACTGGAGGCTATTTGAGCTAACCAGTTTGGGAAGCCTATAGCTAACCCTAGAAACAAACATGAGGCAACAAACATGTCTTTACTGATCGAATGCATACAGGAAATTGCGATTTTTTGCCAAATTATCACCCAACTGAACAATCTTAAAGTACATAAGTTATATGTTAGAATCTTTCATTGACGGCTAAATGTGCTGAGGATGTTGGGTAATGTAGTCTCTACATGCCAGTTGGTTTGGCTGCAATAATTTGTCAGTGCTAATTTGACTGGCTGCATTGCCAGGGCGCAGTGGAAAATAATCCAGGCCAAGCCCATGGCCTGTACTGGAGCACGCGCACACACACACACACACACACACGCACTCAGATGAAGAAGAGGCAGCTCTAGCCAAGTTTTATATAAGCAGAGCAGTGGGCCACCAGAGAAGTGCCCCAGCATCAGTGTGGCTTTGTGTGGGGTTTTAAAGAAGCTTCACTGAGAGCCTCGGTGTTAACACCTTTATCATCGACCCCCGCTCTACCTGTCTGACCTCCTGCTGAGCATTCTGGGAAAGGGACAGGGGTTACGCAGGTTTGTGACAATGCTGTTAACATGGGGCGATGGCTTAGCCGGAGCTGGAGCTGGAGCTCTCCTTTTGTTCTTGGGAAACGGAGACTGTGTGTGTGTGTGTGTGTGTGTGTGTGTGTGTGTGTGTGTGTGTGTGTTATGTGAAACCTTGAAAAATAAAATAGTGGCACACATAAAGGAATTACATTCAGGGTGATCTAGTTACACATGCGTGCACAGACACACACACACACACACACACACACACACACACACAGACAGAGACAGTGTCTCATTTTTGTTCTTTGTGTGGTACCAAAAGTTCCCACAAGCAGAGGAATATCTAACAGTTTTGACTTTATGAGGACATTTAGCTGGTCCCTATGAGGGAAAACTGCCTTTTAAAAAAAATCTATTTATTTAAAAAAGTAAAAGAGTAAAAAAAGGTTTCATTTTGTTTGCTGAGGTTAAGGTTAGATCTAAGTTTAGATACAGCATTAATAATTACATCAGTGGAGGTTCCTCACAAGTATAGCGAGTGTGTTCATACAGATTTCTGAACATGTTCATATCGTGTTAGCGATCATTTTTCCATTGTAATGAATAAAGTAAGTAAATTTGTTTTTCCATTAAAACTAAATAACATTCAGCTACTTACTCACTGCTCTGTGTCATCACAGTGCCGCGTTCTTACCGCAGTGTTGACGAACAAGTGATCGATTCACAAACACGTCACTGCAGGATCACAATAAAGCACAAAACAAGCTGATGCTAGCAAGCTAAAATATTGCCAAGATCTAAAATTCGGTAACTGTGACAGTCACACTGATGTGCACAACAAAGTTTTTATTCTCCTAACGCTTCTGTTTGGACAAATCAAGCATTTAAGTACAGTCACTGCGACACTATGACCAGGATAAAGCACTTACTGAAGACGGATGAATAAACATTACACATCAAATCTCTGTTACGCTGCTGTTACGCACTTTGGGTATTGTATATACAGTTAGCGGCCTGCTATTTGGTGGTTTGGTTGGTTATTTTCTAATAAAGGCAATAAGTGTCACAAACAAACAAACAAACAAAAAAAACCCAACAACAACGCAGCTTATCATGCTACCGAGAAACCGCAATTCGACTCCTCTGTCATGAAGACTTTCCTGTGGAGGAAAACCTAAAGTTAAAGCTTCACCCCTGAATATTCCAAAGTTCTGACCTCCTTCAAGAAATGCTGGCTAGATAAACATCTCCTCACAGAAAACTTCAACATATCAACAGTTTGAGCGTCCACCGTACAGGTCCCTGGAAATGAGCCGGTACTGTAGGAACGGGAATGTATTCGAACAGCCTGTGGTTTGGATTATTGTCAGAGCTATTGTCAGAGTTTTAGAAACTGAATCAACACCTTCTGACCAATCAGGTTAGAGAATTCAACAACACTATGGTACGAGTCGCGTAAGCTACATACAGTGTGTAAAGGTCAAGCTAGCAATATGCTTGGCTGTAGTTACCACAGCGCTATTATAGAAAGACCAGCACTCACATGGTGTTTTGCCAAGACGGAGAGTAAGTAGGCAGTTTGAAAAAAGTCTTTAGATTCTCTGGTGGGTGTTTTNTGTGTGTGTGTGTGTGTGTGTGTGTGTGTGTGTGTGTGTGTCTCAGGTCACATTTTGCTGAGATTCATTGTGTTTGAGGGCCCATTCTCAAGATTTCTCCGACAGCCTACAGATCCACTGGTTGTTGGCGCTGCCTCTACAAGGACTGTGCTATTATAGATGTGTGTGTGTTCTTTTCCTTGCTGTTGGCTATGTGTGTGTGTGTGTGTGTGTGGGGAATGTGTGGTTTGGAGAGCAGAGTGTAGTTCTGAAGAGAGAGAAAGTGTGAAAGTCTGGAAAGAAGTCCGCATTATGGAGCGGGAGAAAGAGCACGGGCTTTAACAGTAAATAACTGTTCCTTACTTGTGTGTCGTAGATGCTAATATTGTCCTGTGAGATAAACGTAAGCATGCTAGGTATTTCTTAGCTACTGATATTAGCTATCATTTTAAAAATCAACAATGAACAAGTTGTGAAAAACAAACTAGAAATCTAACCAGTGATCCATGGCTTCCATTTTTTTAAATCAGAGGTTGGAATATTGCTGATACGTAAAGGTGCACCAACACCGTTTCTTTTTTTCAGACTGAGTGTAAGTCCTCGTCAATACCGATCGATACTGATACAGAAATGACTGTTGTTTAAAACGTAAGCGCGTCATCGTGTGTTCGTGCTCTTGCACTGCTAGATTTGTTATTTATAACATTAGCTAATCGATTTTAAATGAAGAGCATTATCAGCTACGTTAGCTACCTTGGATCGTGTAGTGTTGCAGTGTAGAGGGGTGTTTGTTTCACGGCTGTTAGTAATGTACATTTTTGTTTTCCGGTTTGAATGAGCGATCGTGACCGGAGTGCCATCATTACTCACGAAACACGATCGCTTTTCATTTCGCAGGCTTGCGTCACATGGTATCACATGATATCGGAGATGTTAGCATGAGACCGTTTTTATGCTCCATTTTATTGGAAATAACCAGCACTACTCGAGTGTTTATTACTCTGCCACTTGCTGGGTGTGTGTGTGTGTGTGTGTGTGTGTGTGTGTGTGTGTTAGTTAGGATGCAACAAAACATGCATTCTTCTCACCGTGACTGCCGCATTGTAAACGTTCTCCTGCATGTGGTTTTAATTTTGAGTTTCTGAGTGCAAGGTGAAGCCCTGCCCACTCATGACATCAGCATGGGCTTCTTGATAAAAACCATGTGAGTGTTTAATTAAAGGGGTCAGTGTTGACAAGTAGTTATAGAACCATCCATGGACTGTGTGTGTGTGTCTCTGTGTGTGTGTCTCTGTGTGTGTGTCTCTGTGTGTGTGTCTGAGGGTTAAACCCAGTAAATGAGAGGATAAGCTGGTTGATTGGGCCACTCCTGTCTAAACATAGTGTGTATGTGGTCCTCTGCCAGGTGATAGTCAGATGGTCCAACATCTAGATCTGTCTCCATGATTGTTTTTTTCACAAGCCAATCAAACTCCAATGGAGAAAACCAAAGCCACGCCCACCCACTTGGAAATATATCACAGAAATATACCAAGTAAGAGAGATTTTTGGTTTCATGTCATATTTAACATGGACAGTATGGTACGAAATGTGTGAAAATGTGACTTGTTAGACTTGTAGGTTTCTAGAATATTTATTATATTTACGTTTAAACATAGCTCATTATTTTAAGGAGTGTTGAACGAGGAACAGTTCAGCAGCCAAGAGCCTTTTCTTTCCTGTGTATAGACCGACGTCATCAGCCTTCTAGATTACAGAGTGGATTAACTCCGCTGTTCTGAAGAGTAGAACAACGGAAATCAGTAGAACACACCCCCTACACACACACACACACACACACACACACACACACACACACACACACACCCAAACACAGCTGTAGCTTAAACAGGAAGTAAAGGATGGAGAGAAAGTGACCCTCAGTGTCTGAGCGTGAAGGTGAAAATGAAAGATAAACAGCTTTCCACCATTTGTTGCTTCCTCTCTGTCTTCACACACACACACACACACACACACACACACGCTCATCATTCACACACGTTTGTTGAATTGCATGGAGCGTCTTGACGAGCTGCAGTAGTCTGTGTGAGTGAGAGAGAGACAGAAAAAGGGAAGACAAAAACATGGTGTGTCTCTTTTGTAATAGTTTCGTTTTTGGCTGTGCGTAAATATTAGTAATAATAAAAGAGGAAATGGTGTGCGATAGATGTGGTCAGTGTGTGTGTGGGTGTGTGTGAGATTATTCTCATTACTCATAAGCATACTCAGAATAATCATCTGACATGTCTCTCAGCTGTTTATGAATTTCCGTAACACCCCCCCGCCTTCCTTTGTGCTGAAGTTTACTCCCAGCATGCTTTGTTCTTAGAAGCATCAGTTTCCTGCACCATCACCTTGCTTCCTGTGTGCCGTTTTCATTCCGTCGGCTCCTCTGCCCGTCTTTGGATTTTCTCTCTGTTCCTTCATGACGTTGCTGTGAATATGAGCAAGTGGCTGCTGTGGAGAAAACGCAGCCTGTTTAAGAAACGCAAGAAATTTGATTTTCCTCCGTTAGGTATGTCCTCCTGCTTTTTTTTTTACACTTCCTGTAACTGCAGTCTCTCACACACACTGAGCGCTGTACTCCTCCTTTAATTCGATTCTTTTCTGCATGTTCTTGTATTTGTATCTTGTATCACGGTTTGCTGGAGTAGAAACTGTGCGTTGTACGTTGGAAAACTTTTAAACTGATCCGTTGTTCAGATATCAGAAGTATTTCCACAAACACTAGCAGGCGACAGGTTACTTGTATCACCATGTGAACAGTCATCGCTACGTATATATCACTTCTAAGGCTAGCTAGTTAGTCAGAATAACACACTAATCAGTGTGAAAACTGGTTGTGTGATTTCCATGCTAGTCTTCGTACTAGCTTCGTTGGCAGATTAGCAAAGCAACCTATCTTTACTAGCTACGTACTCACCAGAGGCACTGGCGATCTCTGCTACTTTCTTTCAAACTTTATTTTTCTTCGTAATGTCTCTGTACATGTTTAATGAGAGGTCGATTACAGGATAATTGCAGGTTGTGAGTGGGGAACTGAAGAAACGTCGGACCGCACACGCTATAGGATTGCTCAAGGAATCTTTTAAACCGGTCATTTGGATTTGTCGCTTTACACCGTTTTGCCTACTTTGAGTAGAATTGAGAAAATCCCATTTCAGATGTTGCTGGTTGCGCTGCTGCTTTGTGGTTTGCTGCTGGTGATGAAATCGAAGCTCTGTGTCGCATGTACTGCTCATACAAAATGGCAGTTTGGTCTCCTGTCAGTTTATCACAAGGGTGAATGTTTACACAACAAAAGACTGGCTTCCTGTCCGGCAAAATCGGGTTGGTTCCGCTAAAATGCTGCTGGTCCTGGAATCAAGAACAAGTGACCTTTTCATTGCCTTAACAATGCGACTTAAATTATTTATATGAGAAGTTTAGAGGTTTTGAAGCAAATGCTAGCAATATCGTCTGAGCATAAACCGCTAAAAGCAGCCTGTTGCACTGTACATTAGACACGTAATTCACTGTCTGTTAATGTCGTTTTGTTAAATAGATGTTGAAGGATTTGAGTTTGATCAAATACAGATCTACAGCTAGAAGCTAAATAGCAAAAATGACATCGCATCACAAACTAATGCTAGCAACTAACTATAGTAAAAGTTGACTAGCAACTGATGCTCATCCTCCAGCTTTTTCGAGTGGATGCTGTAGTCATGTGTCGTATCTGTTCCCACTGTAGCTGGCATTTATTGAACTGGGGTGCCATTACTTTTGATATTCAGGAATCTAGGGAGGGAGGGGGGGGGGGGGACGAATAACCATCATCTATGCAATCGATATCACACTTGGAAGTAAACCCGTTTTCAAAATCGTGACCGCCTGCTTCCAGCGACCTCACACCTTTCATAGCTCAGGTTTATCACAGCCTTCCATCTGGTCATGCCTGGGGCCCGCGTGCATGCTGGGTTGCGGCTGCACAGAGAGCTGCGTGTCCTCTATCAGTGGAGCACATCGCTTTGCATCGCACTATCCCCTGTCCTTCCCTCCCTTCTTGCATTCTTTGGTTCCTCCTTTGCAGAAGAGGACTGAATGAGCACTCTTTCTTCTTTCTGTGCTCCTTCGTTCATTCGTGGCGTGTGTCCGGCTCCTGAGCGGGCGCCATGGCTGAGTGTGGACTTGCGCTCCGAGGTAGGGCCGATTGGAGAGTGTGTGTGTGTGTGTGTGTGTGTGTGTGTGCGTGTGTGTGTGTGTGAGAACTGGACCATCACAAGTGTGTTCGATTTGATGACGTTCCCTTTTATCTGTTAATCTCTGCGTGTGTGGCACCTTTTAATAGAGTGAAGCATTAATCATTAAGTGTACAGACCAAAACACAGCGTGTGGTGCCGTAATCGGAAAATAATCAACAACTGGGTGGTGAGACGAAGCGTCCTGTCTGTTACCACCCTGAGCTTGATGCTTTGCCTGTAACGGCACATCCAGAAGTGTTTGATTCCTCTTCTACCGCAGCAGTTTTAACTATTTATCCATTTATAGCTACATTTAACATGTGGAACTTTCCGTGAAACAAGCGAGTTCCTGTTATCACTTATGTTATAGCAACTGTAAACAGTCGTTCCCTCACCAGTCTCTGTTTTTTCTCTCTTTCTTGAAGGTAATAAGACGTAAATTTTGCGGCTCGAGAGTGCTTTGAGTGCGTGCGAGCGCACGTGCGAATCGCTTTGCAGAACTGATTTTGCTTAGTATGGAGGATTATATTTTTTTTTAGTTCTAAATATGTAAATGTCCTCGCAAATTACAAAACTGCACTCTAACATCTGACTAATGTCCTCAGCACAAATTGTTCCTTTAACTCGAGGTAAAAAAAGGACATCGGGTCGCACTTCAGAAAAATACTCGAGTTCAGTATTTTTTTTTCTCCCTGCAAGACTGCGACAGAGTGTTTTTTGAATATTGAATATAGACGAAAAGTTTCATTTTGGTGATATTAATTAAAAAAGAAGGACATCAATAAATCTAAATAAAGAGGTTATGCTGCTTAATGTTGTTAGGGATATGATTAGTCACGTGTTATTAATGTTTAATGCAGGTTCTTAATGACAATCTTATACACAGCACTAAAAGGCTAAGTGATTAGCGCAATAACAACGGATGCCAAGCGCGCTGTAGTGTAACCCGTGTGAAACATTAGTCTGGGATCAATCACTGGTGTGTGTTGTGTTCGCCTGAATGAGACCGTATGTTTGTGTGTGTGTGTGAGAGAGAGAGAGCGAGAGAGAGAGAGTGTGTGGTATTTCAACAGGTGTGAATTATTAACAGCTGAGCGTCCTTACTTTGTGGGTCAGACTTTACAGAGCTTAGCGTCGTCTCAGATTGCGTGCCATGACCTAAAGCTCTTTACAATTCACTAAGTTTGTACATAAAGTCTGCTTTTATTAGTTTTGTACCAATCCACCCTTTCAAGACGTTCAATTCAAACACTGAGCTATTAAAATGCGATGTAAACAATAGCACTGGTTTGCATTCGGTGCTCCGTCATGCTCGCTAGCTTGACTAACTTACCCTAGCTGTGCTAGATCTAATTTCACATTTTAGTCTAAAGTTTATTAACAGTTACACTTTTGAATCAAAAACAAAACTGGGTAAATTGAAGATGAACTCTCTACAGCTATAACTGGCAGCCATTTTAGCTTTATGGTGAAAGATGACGCAGGTTAGCAAAAAAAGTGTCATTTCCACACAATTTATTTGTTTATTTTCAGTCGCTTTAATGAAAATAATGCCAGAGTCTGAAGTGAGATGCTGACAGGATCAACTTCTGATATGTGAAGCTGTCAATATTGAAGGAAAAAAAAAGGAACGTTTTTCAAAAGTGCCTCAGAGTTTAGCTTGGCTACGTATGAGCACTGTGAGAGTAGCATTAGCTAGCTAGAGTAGCTAGCGGTAAGGAAATTACCTAATGCTGTGAAACAGCCACGAAACTAGTTAGTTCCTGTTAATGCGTACTTTATAGTGGCTTTAAACAGATGTTTTCTCACCAGTTTTCTCACAAAAAAAAAAAAAAGTTTGTCATTTAACCGAGAGTCCGCAAAGCGTAATCTCGTCCGTCCTGAAAAATTTAAAGTTACAGCTTTACCTCAGACTGGTATAAAGTGCTGACACTGGAGACTCCTTCCAGAAGGCTGAGTTAACACCTTCTGACACAAAATTCAACCTCATCACCATTTACGCACATTTTTAACCTAGCGTCCACCATACAACTGTTGCTATAGAAACGATAACGTATTAGAATGAGTGCGTTAATAAAAAATTTGTGTTTTGCTGTTGAACTACTTTCAGAGCTGCTGTTGTTTATAGAAAATTAATCAACAATTAGCAAGTAATTAGTAAAGGAGGTGATCGCTAATTTTGCGTAGTTATGCTACTTTTGCTGTGTATCCATTAATTAACTGCAGTTTCATCTCGGGTATGAAATGGTACATGTACGCTATGTTTGTTCACGTCTCCTTGTGAAAAACATTAACTCCGTAATTATGCATGAATGAGAATTAGATCTGAGCCTTGCCTGAGGCTAAGGTCGTATGAGGCGCAGTTGCAGTGTGCTTTCCTCTTAAATTCCTCAAATCTCACCTATAAATCTGGATGCTCTTCTTTACGCACCGGGACACGTTCAGGCAGGCTTCGGAGCCCAGAGAGGGAGGAACACGCACTTGCATTCTGGGAGTTTGTGTGTGTCGTGGAATGTCCCGTTAGTCGAAGTACAGCCCATATCTCCAGTGAAGCGTGCAGTGCAGATTTAAAGCGCTCTTAACACCAGATATGTCATCGTGACAGCTATCTGTCTGCACATCTGTGTTTATATATCACACCACAGACGTGTCCGTAGTGGTTCAGAGAAGATCGCATAACTGGAGAACATCTCTCCTAAACACACACACACACACACACACACACACACACATACAGAACACAATGCACTTTATTCACACAGGCGAGCTCAGGAATTCTGGGCCTCAAGATAAAAGGGCAGAATGCATGTTTGGGGGTGTGACTAGGAAGTGTGTGTGTGTGTGTGTGTGTGTGTGTGTCTTTGGAGCATATTATAACTCCTGTCATGGTCGTAAGTCAACCTCATAGGTGATGTTCAATCACTTCCTGCACTCATCTTTTATACAGTGTGTGTGTGTGTGTGTGTGTGTGTGTGTGTGTGCGTGTGTGTGTGTGCGCGCACCCACCATGTTTCTCTCCAAGACACATTCCAAAGTCTTTGCCCTTCAGCAGTTCTGCATGAACACACTCTTGTTTGTCTGTGTAGCATGCATAATACACGATTATGCGACCCTGGAGTTTTTTGACCTTTGACCCTTTACAGCACTCAGAGGTACATTTCTAAACCTCACAGCAACAGGAAAAAATAACACTCTTGCTGGTATTTGTTAATTTTTAATTTTTTTTTTAATTTTTTTACTGTTCGCATTCAAACATGTACACATCATCATCATCATTAAATTTTATGACATGAAATTCTTTTGCTTTTACTGCTTACTATAAAAGCTTTTACTGCTTACTATAAAATATAAAATACAATATTTATATATATTTAATTATAAAAAAAAATTTAAATAAATGAATGGAATTTACTCAGTGGTCCAAATCCCAAAACAATCTTGCACTCCTGTTTCAGTTTTCTTTTTTTTCTTCCTTTTTTGGGGCTCGGTGTGTCCTGAATTTCAGTTTCACTTTCAGTTGATGGGTTCGTTCACATGAAGGTCAAAGGCAGCAGTAACTCATCCTAATCTCTACACTCACTAACAGCTCTTGAACTCGCGCCTCCTGACTGGGTGTGTTAGTGTTATCGTGGGAGTAGAGTGTGTTCCACTTCAGGACCGATTCACTCAAAATAAACACAGATTAAGTCAAAATACAGCCATGTACGTGAAATTGTATTATTTTGGATTTACACGGTGCTATAAGATGTATGAGTTTGTATAGTAGGTATGGTTTAACGGCGAGAGAGATAACTGTATTACGGGTTTTGTTGTTTTTAATGAATAACTGAAGGATTTTGTTCAGTCGTGTGTTATTTATAATGTCATCCAATGAGGCTTATACTGGGTTCGACTAAAACTCCGACTTCCGACTAGGAAAAAACGAAGAAAACTCAGATTTCATGCTCGTTTCGTGCGTTCTCCTCAACCCCGAGTTCAGCAAGTGACATCAAATCAACATGGCCGCTCATAGCATCAACATTCAGCACTTCGTACCGTTAAATGTGTTATACTGTATATACAAGTATTTGCTTTAGATCAATCAACATACAGACATATTCACTTGTTAAATCTATAACACTGACGTTTTTGAGGAGGTAACTATGCGTCACTCATCAGAGTTATCTGGCTAGCCTGTCGCTAACAGAAGACGAACATGGAGCCCATCTTCTGCTATAAGAAAGTTAACAACAATGAATCAGCATTTTTAAATATTTAAAGATCATTTTTATCAGAATTTATAAAATGTTGTTTGTTATGTGACCGAGGCACTTTGGGAAAACCTCAGACTATTACAAAGCACCGACACTGGAGACTCCTTCCAGAAATGCTAAATAAATGCCTCCTTACAGAAAACATCACCGTTTCAACAGTTACAGCTGCTTGTAGATCTGATCATGTGACGCGTTCAGTGTGTTCAGGTCCCTGTGAATGAGCTGTTACTGTAAAAACGATAACATGTTATACCGATAACTCCTGTTAATTCCACAATAGAGACGATTCTAATCCAGATCGGCAAATTGTACACAAATGTAGGTAATTTTGTGTGTATGGCAAGTCGTGTGTTTATACTTTTGATAGGATAGTGTGTGTGTGTGTGTGTGCGCGTTCATGCCAGCAAAGCCGTTCTGGAAACTGTGTGTCAGAGTTCTAAGACATGTAATGGTACGTTGAAGAAGATGGTTTGGGAAACTTTAATTAATGTAAAGCTTTTAATTGTAGTAGATTGTAGTATGACTGAAAACCAAATAACTGTCTTCTTCTCTCTCTCTCTCTCTCTCTCTCTCTCTCTCTCTCTCTCTCTCTCTTACAGATGAACACGATGCAGTCCAGAAAAAGACGTTCACAAAGTGGATTAATGCACAGTTCTCCAAGGTAACTCGACACAAACAGCAAACAGCAAAACCTCCCAAAAAAAAAAACCCAAACCCGCTCTCGGCTTTATTTTCTCCCTGAGACGGTTCTGGCTCCGTTCGGGAAACCTGAGAATTTCTATTCCAGAACCTGGCAACGATTCCCGAGTCCTACGGAGCCAAGTCGTTTTCTTTGATCTGCTGGGGGAAAAAAATTATTTGATCTCCTGGAAAGATTCTGTGGTATTTTTGGCTGTTGGGAGATGTTCCACTTTGCAGCAACTCCCAAATCTTTTCAAGCTTCTCCTCTGGTATTTACAGTAGAACCACAGATGAAGGTCCTTCCTCCTTCCTTTCCCTTTCATATGACTTTTAGGCACTAGTTTGTCCTTTGATTAAAGCAAAAAATGTTTAACTATCAAATGTCCGATCCATATTTTAAGGCAAGTGGTGTCCTAAGTCTGCATTTAGTGCACAAAGGTGTAAAAGTGAACATTTTTTGACTCCTCAAGACCTTCAAACTGGACAGTCCTGAAAACTCTGATACTATACTACACTATGGCCAAAGGTTTGAGAACACCTGATCATCACACGCTTCCCCAAACTGTTGCCACAAACTTGGAAGCACAGAATTGTCTAGAATGTCTCCGTATGCTGTAGCATTACAATTTCCATTTACTGGAACTAAGAGGCCCAAATCTGATCCAGCATGACGATGTCCTTGTGCACAAAGCGAGCTCCATGAAGACATGGTGTGTGAAGGTTGGAGTGGAAGAACTCAAGTGTCCTGCACAGANGTTGGAGTGGAAGAACTCGAGTGTCCTGCACAGAGCCCTGACCTCAACGCCACTGAACACCTTTGGGATGAACTGGAGCACCGACTGAACCCCAGACCTCCTCACCATCTCAACATCAGCGCCTGATCTCACTAATGCTCTTGTAGATGAATGATCACAAATCCCTACAGCCATGCTCCAACATCTAGTGGAAAGCTTCCCAGAAGACTGGAAGAGGGGGTGTCAAACTTTGGAATTGGATGTTCTGCAAGCACATGTGGGTCTGATGGTCAGGTGTCCACACACTCTTGGCTATACAGTGTATTTAAGCCCACATCCATGTTCTGTAAGGGAAGATGTTGTGCTGTTTTGCGAGCGTGATCATATTAAGTCGTGCTGCCACGTGCAGGTAGATTGACGTTTTGTTGCTCTGTAATGAATATATATGGCAGATAGACGTGCTGTTTAACATGAGACATGTTGCAGATTTTAAAAGTCAGAAAATTGCTTTGACTTTTCTTGTGTTTTACCTTCTGGACGTTTGCTAAGGTAAGGCAGCAATGATTTACATGAAGATCTCAGACCTAGATTTGGCATGCGTCAGGTGTTCGGAAACGCATGAATTGTATTTTTTCGGCTTTGTTTTTGGACGACTGAGATCCAGAAAAAGAAGGAAGTCCCACGACAGATAGTGACCCCACTGTTCATCGTGCTCATGTGAAACTCTTCTCTGCTGTAGTATCATGTTAAATAAGGCTACGCTTTGTTTGTTTGTTTTGCGTTGGCGCTTGTGTTTATAGGAGAGTAATCGGCGAGACCAATCAGCATCCAGAAATCAACAGCTTTGCTATAATGAGTAGTAAAATATTGAGTTGATTTTCATGACACTTTTTTTAAGATGTGAAAATCTTTAAGACTAAAACACAGCAACTGGAAAGAAAAAGCGAGTAAATTAAATGGCGTTTGTGTCTGGGATTGTGTCTGTTTGTGTGTGTTTGCATGGTTGTGTTCATGTCCCTGGAAGACTAATAACCCATCTGCTCATCATTCCCATGTGAAAGTTTTGGCCTTGTTCTCTTGGTTATTTATAGAAGGACAAGGGTGATAGTGACCAGCAGCGAAACATGTCTCATCTGCCCTTTAGTGCACTTCCTCTTGTTCCCTAATGTCTCAAACAAGCTGAACTTTTTATGATGTGTGTCCCTGTGGGTAATTAGTGGTATAATTTAGCAGAGATGTTACGCCATTATGACTGGCAGTCATGGGGAGTTTATAGCAGCTGGTTTATTGAGAGATGGAATTTGTGAACCTTTTCATTGAATCAAGTCGTTTCAGTTTGTTCAGTTAAATGATTTTTTTTCAGATTCATTCATTAATTTATTCATTTGCAAATGCCCAGCCTGATAAGACAGACAACAAACAGACATGTTCTTATGTGTGTGCATTTAGAAGAATTACCGAGGTCTGACTGAACTCACCACCTCAATTGATTCACTGAATGAGACAGGACCAAATCTTGGCCATTACCAAAAGAAAAAAATTACTGAGTCAAACACTGACCTGTTGAACACGAGAATCTCAGTCATGATGAAAAGATTCGCTGAATCAAATACTAACCTGCTGAGCGAGACAGGAGTGGATATCAGTCATGGACGAGAGATGTGCTGAGTCATACACAGACATGTTGAATGAGATCTGTTGAGGAGTGACTTTCAGTCATGGCCAGAAGATTCACTGAATCAAACACTGACCCTGTGAATGAGAGAGGAGTGAATGTTGGTCAGGACTAAGAAGATTCACTGAGTCAAACTCTGACCTGCTCATGAATCTACTGCTGAAGTGGCTGTTTTGGTTTATCTTTATGTGGCTATTTCTATTTGCTACCGTAATGGCTACTGTAGTGTCATTCCAATATGAGTGCTTAATGTGCTGTGTGTGTGTGTGTGTGTGTGTGTGTGTGTGTGTGTGTGTGTGTGTGTGCGTGTGTGCATGAAGGTTGTGTGTTTAGTTGTTTTTAACAGTCTGTACTTTGTGTGTTCCAGATGGGGAAGGCGGTTATTAAGGATATGTTCTCCGACCTTAAAGATGGGAGGAAGCTACTGGACCTGCTCGAGGGCCTCACAGGAACCACCCTGGTGTGTGTGTGTGTGTGTGTGTGTATGTATGTGTGTGTGTGTGTGTTGTTGTATTGTTGTGTTGTGTTTTGTGAGAACTAAATATCCTCATATCAGTAGGAAGACAGCACTGACATTGTGGGGACATTTGCCTCGTACCCATAGAGAAAAGTGTGTGTGTGCGCGTGTGTGTGTGTGTGTTTAAACCTGTCTTTCTGTGTGGGCTGCATTTATGATCCAAAGATTTTAGGGTGTGTGTGTGTGGTGCGTCTCCATTTGTCTGAGAGTAATTATAGTACGTGTGTATGCTGCGAGCTGTGTTTGTGTGTCTGTGAGCATGGACCATAGAACTCTGTACAACTCTGCAACCTCTGCTGTGTGCATATTTTTGTACAGTGACACTGTGTGTGTGTGTGTGTGTGTGTGTGTGTGTGTGTGTGTGTGTGTGTGTGTGTAAGGGCCAGTTGTTGAGATGTTAACTGGCTGAGTGAGTGAGTGATGATGACTTGGTGTGTGTGGAATGAAATTCCTGTGAGCAATTTCATCAGGCACCAGGCCAATCCCACATCTCTCTCTCTCTCTCTCTCTCTCTCTCGCTCGCTCTCACACACACACACACACACACACACACACACACACACACACACACACACACACACACACACACACACACNTCTCTCTCTCTCTCTCTCACACTCTCTCTCACACACACACACACACACACACACACACACACACACACACACACACATACACACACACGTTGTATTACACATATAGCGTTGTTGTATATCAAAAAACATTTGGATTTTAATTACAAAGTATTCCATCTTTAAAAAACACTACATACTAATGACTTTATAATTTGTTTGCTTGTTTTATATATTATTCATATTTCCTATTTTTTAGCTCAGTTGAACATTTATTTTCCACTGGAATGTGTGTTTTTAAGGCCAAATCCCATTTCTATTCACTACATAGGGTAGAACATATGAGCACTGTAGACCCTAGGTAGTGCACTTTGTTTGAATCTGGCATGTTGTAAACACAATTTTAAAAATGTAATTAAATTTAATTACAAAATTAATGCATGATAAAAAATGAACCTAATGCGGGCCATCAGCTATATGTGTTTATTCAGAAAGTTTTTTAAAATAAAGTGACACAGGGATCAAGACATGAGTGTGAGTTTTTTTTTTTTTTTTTGGCTTTGAATATATGAATATTGCAGTTAAATTAATTTAGTTGATTTGTTCGGACAGGCCTGGTGTACTGTAGTGTGAACCGTAACACTTCCCACACCTGTTCACATCGTAAATCATGATGAAACAATCAACTATAAAGGTTTCTGTATGCACACACACACACACACACACACACACACACCATTTTGTGTTTTAACACTGATTGACAGCTATAAGCTGATGAGAGCACACACACACACACTTAACGTCGAGAGTCGTACTGAGGAAACTCGACCCTTACGATTAATATTGAGGGAGTGTAACCTCTGTGTGTGTGTGTGTGTGTGTGTGTGTGTGTGTGTGTGTGTGTGTGTGTGTGTATGAAGAGTCTGTCCAATAGTTTAACATACCTAATGCGTGTAAACCTCCCATGCATTGAGTATTACCATCTATAGAGGTGCTGATAATCAGTTACACAATACTCCATGATACTCATCGCACACGATACTGTGATTAACCCCTTCAGTGTTATAATGAGACGGAGGCGGCCGCATCGGTGCCGTCTCTGAATATTTCATTAATCATATAACCCTAATGTTGAGTATCACAGGTGATTATACCAGGTGATTACTGTGATAGCATACAAAACATGTAACTGTGTAACACTTCTAATTATTATCTCACGATATTTTTCTTTTTTTTTCCCACTTATTTCTCTGTTCTAGTGATTTCTCGCGCCAAGGTGGGCTCAAGTGCGCGACTTATTGCAGTTGGCTCAAGAGGTTCACGACGTGGTCTTGTTCGTAAGTTTTCTGTTTTGGGCTAATTTTCTCTCGTTGTTGTTTGTCGGAGATCACATCGACATTGTTCCTGACACTGATTTAACTCGGAAGTGGGAAGTCGGAACTGTCATTTTCGACCTACAATGTGGGGAAAAAACATGGACATGTCCATGATT
>CM074960.1:20607205-20621754 GCA_037577455.1 Pangasius macronema
CATGTCCAACATTCTCCTACCAATATACGAAATGGAAAGTCAGAACTCGGAATTACCTCATTTTCAACAAAGTGGGCGAAAACCTGTTTAGTTAGAAACAGCGTAGCTAGCTCACTGTGATGAGTGAGGTGTATTTACCTCCTTAAAACAGTTTGCTACTTTGCTATGAAGTGCTACTGTGTTTACTGTTGATGCTGTAAGGAGCCATGTTGCTTTGACGTCACTTGCTGAACTTGGGGTTGAGGAGACCTTCCTGACTTAGGGTAGGAATTCTGAGTTGAGTTGAGGGGGATTTTTTTCCGAGTCACGGGTCTAGAAATTGTTGTATGTTTGTAGCGTATATATATTTCCATACTTTCTACCCCATAACTCTCATTTTTGTCCATTTCCGGCTGTAGGTTATCAAAACGGTTCCAAAGACACCTGTGAAAGAAGTCAGAGGACGTTGTAATCTAGGACAGTCCTGAGTCCTGACCTTAAACCTGCCTCGATATCAAAGATCTAAAAGCAGTATTGTGTTCATACACTGTGTTCTGTGATAGTGATCATCAAGCTGCTTTTCTGTCTGGCGCTGATGGTATCTTTAAGCTCAGGCTTTTAGTGGAGATTGAATAGAGAGACTTGGGTGGAAGTTTTACACCAAGGCTAGGAAGGAGCTCATGGCCACGCCATTCACTTTGTTCCTTTATTATTCGATATCAGAATCCTCTACAGATCTTCTGAAGATATCTGTAAGCTGAATGAAAAAGAACAATGAGTGTGTGTCTGAATGTGGAAAATTATATAAATCCAGTCATATGTGTATGATGTGGGCAAATCTGTGGTAGTTTTATGGAGAAATCTGCAGGGATTTGGACATAAATTACAGTTCCTGATTTAATGACTACCACGTGTGACACTTTGTGCTTTTTATCCATTTATAGTTGCATTTAATGTAGTTGGCTCCTGTTATCACTTTTCACACATTTCATGTCACCATCATGTCTCTCTGTTTTTTTCTCTCGTCATATTACTGAGAAGCTGCACAGCGTAAACTTCGTCCTCTGTTATGAAGACTTTCCTGTGGAGGAAAAATAACTGACTGTTATAAAGCGCTTGCACTGGAGACTCCTTCTGAACAGATGTCGAATAAACATCTCCTTACGGAAAGCACTTTTTTTTTTTTTTTTAAACAAAAATATTTTTTTCCCCCCTAGGCGTTCATGATGGAGCTGACAGCGCACCAGAGCAGTGTGGGTAACGTGCTGCAGGTGGGAAACCAGCTGATTGCACAAGGAAACCTAAGCGAGGAGGAAGAAGATGAGATCCGAGAGCAGATGACTCTGCTGAACTCGCGCTGGGAGGCCCTTCGTGTGAACAGCATGGACCGTCAGGCCAGGTGTATATACACACACAGTATATGTATCTACATCTGTTTTGTGCTCCAAATATCTGATGGACATAGAACCTTCACCCACACCGGATTTGGTTTGTGCGTGTTACTTGTATCTCCATTACAAGTTTCACTTAACAAAGCAACTTAACTCGAAGATTTGGGATTTTTCTTGTGCTTAAATAAACCAAACGAATCACTGAATCTGAATCACTGAATCACTGAATCAATCAGATGCTGTTTAAAACTGATTACGTTAAACTGCTCTGATTGTTGTTTCAGACTTCATGAAGTTCTCATGGACCTCCAGCATCAGCAGCTCCAGCAGCTCTCTGATTGGCTGAAGGAGACAGAGGGGCGGATCCGTAAAATGGAGACCGAGCCGATGGCGGGAGACATGCCGGGATACCTGGCTCAGATCGAGCAGCACAGAGTAAGCAAGCGTTCTATCGGATACTTGACTATATCTGGACCTCACAAGCTTGTTAACAGTGTTTGCACATTCTTAATCACAAGTTAGCTTAGCATTTTTAGCTTTTACTGTTAAACCTTTGACAGGTCATTGCTCCACATGTGCTAGACATTAGAGCCATAAAGACAGAAGAGTCTTTAAAAAGTGTCTTATGGTTTAGTATTTTTATTGAGGGCTGAGTACCTCAGACCTGGTGAACACAAAAACACTTTTTCTGACATGGCAGAGTAGAGAGAGATGTTCTGTAGGCAGTGCAGAAGTGGAAGTTCACTCAGAGTAACACTGCAGCTAATAAAGCTTGTTCTTGAACACTTGATCACCCTTTGACCTCTCCTCCTTGCTTGACCGTGACCGTCGTGTTTGTGTTTAGGCTCTACAGAGCGACCTGGAGGCCGAGCAGGTCAAGGTGAACTCTTTGACTCACATGGTTGTGGTGGTGGATGAGAACAGTGGGGAAAGCGCCACCGCTGCTCTGGAGGACCAACTTCAGGTACGGAGACATCACCAGTTTACGTCTCACGTCGCAAGTTTGCGTTTTCACACTCCACAGTAACACTAGTACCTACGTGAAATGTCGTTAGTGTAGCATAAATCTGATGTTTAACGAACCAGTTATCATCATATTATTATTATTATTATTATTAACATGACATTATACCACAGTGCTGTTGAATTCTTGAATTCTCGATTCTGATTGGTCAGAATGTGACGATTCATTCCAATAACAGCAGCTCTGACAGTAGTTCCAGCTCTAAGGCAAATCCCAGGTCTATATTATATTAATGCACTCATTCTACTACATTACAGTTGCTATAGTAACAGCTCATTCACAGGGATGTATGGCAGATAACCCACATTTACCATTTACGGAAGGAGTCTCCAGTGTCAGAGCTTTGTTAACAGAGGTAAAGCTGTAACTTTACGTTTTCCAACAAGGGAAAGAGAGAGAGAGAGAAACAGAGATGGAGAAAAGAGAATATAACGTAAGCGATAACAGGAACTAACTTGTCTCGTAGACAACTTTTAAATGTAGCTGTAAACGGATAAAAAAAAGTGCAACCTGTCATTGTTTAATAAATCAGAAATTGCTGTTATGGGAAAATGATCAACTTTGTGGTGATTCCCTCTAACAGCCCACCACCAAGTGTTTTTTTCTTTTCTTTTCCTGTTGTTGTAAATGTCTCATTAATATATATATTGCTAAACTTCTCAGGTCATCAACCGATGCTCCTCCGTAAAATATGAGAGTGAAAGAAACAGTGGAGTTTTGTAATGACACAGCGCTCACCGAGTGTTTTACAGCACTGTCTGTGCTGTCGTTTGCGCTGTGGCCTGTGATGACACACGGCGCTCTTTGAACCTTAATGCCTGTGTTTGTCTGCTGAAGCTCACTGAGGATTACAGCCTTAAGAGCTGACGGGTGAAAAAGCGCCTGCCCACTTACCAGGCTCAAAGGATGTGCTTTATCTTTGAGCTGACGCTAAGCAGACGTGTTCCTGGAGAGTGAACATGTAGTGGAGTGTGGAGTGTAAAGGCTGGATGGTGGCTTCGGTATCATAGCTGCTAGATGCACGTATGATGATTGCTCTTGGTGCTGTGGAGCGTCTGACTTCTCACACCGTGCTACACTGTTTACACACTAAAAAGTGTTTAGACGAAAAAGCCTTGATGGTGCACTGCATAAACAAACCACATCAGATCCATACTTAAACCAAAATAAACTGTGACAAGACTTCTGCTTTCCGATTGGTCAGAAGGTGCCGAGTCATTTTCTGTAACGTAGCTCAAGAACCTTGCGCTTTTTTTATTCTTCTGTGAAGCAGCTAGGAAATAGCCGCTTATAGCTACTTCTAGCTACGTGGAGAAATAGCTACTAGTGTCTAGAAAGATTCAAGAATCCTCAACGATTATGCGTTATTGTTATTGTACTGCTTTCTGTCGAGTTGAGACGAGAGTTTGCTGGTAGTGACCGAGAGATTTTTTTCGTCATGCTAATAGCACGTATGCATCATTTTTTAAATGGCGTAACAGTTTACTCTGTATCTCTTGGTGCAGTCTCTGGGCGAGCGCTGGGCCGCGGTGTGTCGCTGGACTGAGGAGCGCTGGAATAAACTGGAGGAGACCCTGCTTGTGTGGCAGCAGCTCCTAGAAGATCAGGTTATTAAAACTGAAAGCAATTTTTAAAACTGTTTACCGGTTTTATCGTCGGAACTTTTTACTTACTTACGATGTTTTTACGATTTTTACGATGTTTCCAGAACCTGTTCAGAGCGTGGCTGGAGGAGAAAGAAAATGCGCTGAGTGAAGTGCAGACCAGTGATTTCAAAGACCCGAGCGAGATAAACACTAATGTTCGTAGATTAGCGGTGAGTAGTCTAGCTAGGTGACCATGTTATCCAGGAAGTACCAGATTGGCGTGAATGTTGCGCTTTTAATGGCTAAATTGGCAGTCTGAAACTTTTGACCTTTGACCTTGTCTGACAGAGCCTGAAGGAGGACATGGCGCAGAAGCGGCGGGCGCTGGGCGCTCTGTCCGAGGCGGGGCAGGATGTGGCACAGCTGCTGAAAAGCCCCACAGCGAGGCAGCACATTGAGACGGACACGGAGGAGCTGACGCAGCGCTGGGACAACCTGGTGCAGAGACTGGAGGACTGCTCCAATCAGGTGACACACCACATGCTCTCAGCCAATCAGGACGAACTAGTTGAAAATTGTACGAGTGTTAAGTTGTACTTCACACACATCACTTCGCTATGACTACCAGTCACTATTTGATCAACACATCAGTTCCTCACTGGGTGAAGACATGAGAGCACACACACACACACACACTCTCTCTCTCACACTCACACACTCACAAACACTCTCACTCTCACACACACAGACACACACTCACACACCAGGCACACCTGAGCTCTGCACCAACACCTGAGCGTTCTGTTTCCATCCCAAATTTAGAGTAATCGCCATGGAAACAGCCTCTCCCTGGAATAAGGTGGTGCTCAGACCTCCCCATCCTTCTCACACAAACACACACACACACACACACACACACACACACACACACACACGCACACACACACACAGGTACAACATCAACGACAACACTCTTCGAAAGTCCTACCAAAGACATGTGAGAACAGACATCACAAGAACAAATTGTTTCAGATAAACACGTTTGTCTCGTCTCCAAGGTAACCGTGGCAGTCAGTGCTGCAGGGACGGCGCAGGTTCAGGAGAGGGTCGTCATGGAGACGGTCACCACGATAGTGGAGCGGACACAGCACACGGTCACCGACCAGGAGCTCCTGCCTCCCGCACCACCGAAGAGACGCCACCTGGATACAGACACAGAGCTCAGGAAACTGTACGAACACACACACACACACACACACACACACACACACACACACACACTCACTCACTCACTCACATGGACTCTCACAACCTCACTGTTCAATGGTGGCATTGGTAGTTTTCTTGTCCAAAGTTTTTTCTGTCTGTATGTCTTTCTCTCTCTCTCTCTTTCTTTCTTTCTTTCTTTCTTTCTTTCTACAAGTCTGCCTGTCTGTCTCTTTCTTTCTTACTTTCTGTCTTTGCATCATTGCTAATGTAGACCCACCAGTTAGCTTTGTTTATCCAACTGTGTGCTGACCTGTTCTTTTAATGTGTGGCTGTGTGTGTGTGTGTGTGTGTGTGTGTGTGTGTGCGTGTGTGTGTGTAGAGTGGACAGTGAGATTCCTGACCTTTTGTCTTGGTTGGCGAGATGGAAAACCTCGGCACAGTCGCTCTACTCTAGAGATCCTCACGACCTCACAACAAAACTCCAGGTAATAAATCTAAGAGAACGCTGCTGCTGATTGGCTCAGTAAAAACGCCGCTGCTGATTGGCTCATTGAAAACGCCACTGCTGATTGGCTCAGTAAAAACGCCACTGCTGATTGGCTTATTGAAAACGCCACTGCTGATTGGCTCATCGAAAACGCTGCTGCTGAGTGGCTCGTTGAAAACGCCGCTGCTGATTGGCTCAGTGAGAACGCCGCTGCTGATTGGCTCATCGAAAACGCTGCTGCTGATTGGCTCGTTGAAAACGCCGCTGCTGATTGGCTCGTTGAAAACGCCGTTGCTGATTGGCTCATAGAAAACGCTGCTGCTGATTGGCTCAGTGAAACCGCCGCTGCTGATTGGCTCGTTGAAAACACCGCTGCTGATTGGCTCGGAGTGTGTAACATGTATCTTATCCATGTTTCCAGGGCCTGGAGGCGGAGCTTACTGAGGAAGAGCAGCGAGTGAAAGATGTGATGGAAAGAGGAGAGAAGCTGACGGAGCAGTTAGAGAAAGGTAAAGAATTCTGGGTAGTTTTAAACTTTCGTTCATCTTTTCTTTGTTGTTTTTCTTTGTTTCTTTTATGTGGAAAGACAGACTTTTCATTCTTCCTGTAGCTTTTTTTCTGATTTTAAATGAACAAACGGAAGTAGAATGATAACGGACTCATCTTTTACCTTTTTCTTTTCTTTTTTCTTTTTATTCATTGATTATACTGTCATTTTGTTTTTTTTTTTCCTTTTTTCCTTTGGTAGCCTGTTTGATTTTTGTTATTCTTTCTTTCTTTCTCTCTCTACTTTTCATTCATTAATGTTTGATTAATAGATATTTATTACATATCCGTCTCTTCTCCTTTCTCTCTGTCTTTCTCTCTGCAGAAGGTTTGTCCTCATCCCCGGTTCGCTCTGCGCTCGTCTCGGTGCAGTCGGAGCTGTGTTCCTGTCAGCAGCTCCTTCGGGACTTGCAGGACAGAACTCGGCTTTCGGAGCGGGCGGCGTCCTTGTCCTCCGACCTGAAGGTTCTGGATGGAGCCCTTGTGGGCGCCGAGGCCTGGCAGAACCGCACGGCGGGACTCGTCGCAGATGCCGAGCTTTCCGCTCTGCGAACGCTCCGAGACGACTGCCAGGTGAGTGGAATGACCCGAGGGCACTGCCGGGCCTGTTATTGGGCCTTAATTTACCTATTTTTCTTATTGATGCGAGTCATGATGAAGGAGCAGATTGAGGGAGAATGAGTGGTATTAGACTCCTGGTGTAATAATAGCTGTGTACATGCTCGTCTTTTGTACTTCTCCTGACGTGCTGGTGCCGTGCCAGTCGCTCTGTGCCCTGTTAAAACCCTGGCATTAGCTGTAATGGGGAACACAAACATTTGGATGGTGTTCAGAGAAGCTTTTTCCCTCACAGTCATTACGGAATAATGAGTCATCTGGCATCAATCTGTCATGAGCATGATTACAGTAGAGTATTCTTCGTTTGTGTGTGCTCCAGGCTCAGCTGGCAGGACTCCTGGGTCTGAGCGCTCACCTTCAGGAGCTCTGTGTCCGGGCCGCGTCTCTGGCCTCAGAGCCCGGCGTCCCTACTGACATCCAGAGCAGCGTGAACGCCCTGTCATCGCGATACAACTCGACCCTTCAGCGACTCACGGCACAAGAGCAGCAGATTAACGCTGGTAAACAAACGAGCTTGACACACTATCGTCATGCTGATGATGCGCGGATTCCAGTCTAGTGTTTTCCCTACTACAGCAGCCGTAGTACAAATTCTACCAATAACGTACGATGCTTTATTATTGAGTTGCATTAATGTGATAGTAATTGGAAGAATTAGTTATTTTTGGAAGCCGCTAATCGTTAATTTGATTTCGCTTTTTATAACACGCGCCTTCAAGTCAAAAGATTACAACATGTAAATACAAGCTAGACAAGGACATGAAGGATTTTCCCAGACAGGAAGCTGGAAACTTGTAATTACTCTAATGACTGATCCCATGACTTAGAGCAGACAGGTGTGTGTTTGGTTATGGTGTTTGTCTTGAGGTGATGGTGAGGTCTGTCTATCTATCTATCTATCTACACACACACACACACACACACACACACACACACACACAGTGACGAAGGCTTGGCCGAGGTAATGGTTGCTAAACAGGGAATGGACTTTGCAGGGAGTTTTAAGTGAGTGGAGAATCAACTCCAGACGGTTCTCACAGACTCCTTTTGAATTTGTGTTGGCTGCAGAAAAAAAACAGCTCGGCCATAAATAACCTGTTTTCCCCTCCTCTGTCTCACTCTATTGTGCCTTATGCTTTTCCCCACCTTTTCACTGCTTCACCAATGAATTATGTGGCACATAACTGAAAGGAACAAGAGCGGGGAAAAAAAGAAAGATGTCAGAGAGCGAGAGAGTGGAAAAAGAGCAAGAGGAAAACGGAGAGTGCAACAGAGAGGGAGGTCTAATCAAAGTCCTTTTTTTAAATGAAACTTGTTTGGGGATTCATCCAGGACTTCCAGTATCTCCAGAGCTCTGCTTTTGCTTTTTCTGCTCTCCCATACCACAGATATGGACAAGTTTGATGATGATGTTAACATTATGATTTCGTCAACTTTATGAAAATTCGGTCGAACAGGAAAAACATCACTGGTGAGGTAGAGCGAGGTGCTTATTCCTCTCATGAAGACCCCGGACCTATGATTAAATAAAATCTCTGAACAGCTACACACCTCAGCCGGCTTTAAACATTATGCGTACAACCGGGTGACTGAATTTCGCAAATATAAGCGACATATATTTATAAGCGACATATATTTATAAGCGACAATAGGATATTGAAAAAAAGACATTACAGTTAAAGAAGTGAGAGAGGTCCTTCAGGAGCCATTTTAAGATCAATGTTACATGAAGCATTAAAGTCATTGTTTAAGAAATGTTGTTACTTACGGTATTTTGTCTGTATGTGGCTGTATTGGCCGCCTCAACACACACGCATACCAACACTTTCAGACAAAACACTATATGCCAAGCCTAACAAATTCACACACACTCAGACAAAACAAAAAGACAAACACTGACACCCCCACTCGGCCAAGTGCATCATTACACTCACAAGCTTGTGTATTCTGACATGATTTCTGACACATTCTCTCGATTCTCTTTCTTTTGCTTTAAGATATCCTTCTTTTGTTTTTCTCTCAGCTCTGAACAGACTACAGCAGATCGAGAGAAGCGCTGATGTTCGGGCCAAACTCGAGTCTGAACTTTCCGCTCTCACTGCTGATGTCATAGACATGCCCTCCACTGAGAAGGCTGTGGACAAAGCTCAGGTGTGTGTGTGTGTGTGTGTGTGTGTGTGTGACTTACTTGTCCTGAACATTTCTCAGAAGTTACAGATTTACCTCAGAGTATTATGAAGCACTGGCACTGGAGACTCCTTCCATAAATGTTTAATAAACATCTCCTTGCAGAAAAATTTATCACCTCAACAGTTACACACACTTTTAAATCCATTTTTAAATATGGATAGAAATTTAATCTTCACTTTCTGACCAGATTTAAGAATTCAAAATAGTGTAAAATAATAATAATAAAATAATAAATAATGCAGTAATATTAAAGAGTCTGCAGAAGCAGGGAATTTCCCCTCTCGCTTCTGACTGACTGTAGAATCTATAAATACCACGGTTAAAGCTCCAGGGACTCGAAAGTCACGAACGCTTTCTAAAGCTGGTCTTGTGGCCACAGTCTGCTGTGTAATTAGTGACCACAGGAACAGAGCAGCTCTTCTTTTTAAAGCTTGCGGAAGTCTCTCGCCTCACACACTCAGCTTTTATCGAACCGTGCGATCGTGCCTGAGGCTATAACCGAGACGCTTGTGCATTCCACCTTGGTGAGCTTTCAGGCTCGTATATACACACGTGCTCCAGTACTGCAGATGGCGCTGTTAAAAACTGCTCGACTACAGGAAGTGATTTGTTTGAATAAACTGCAGTGACTGCAGTAGGAGTTGTTGGACACACCCGAAGCGGACACGCCCCTCTCACCCTGCGTTCAACACTCCAAGTCACGTGTCGTTTTTCTTGACGGCGTGAACCGGGCGCTACTTTCATCTCTCGTGGGCGCGTACCGTTTTTAACGTTTTTAGTTCCTGTGAAAAAGAGTAGTCGCCTACAACACACAGTTCACTACAGTATACAATTTTTGTCTTTACATTTATATATTTTTAATAAAGTGAAAAAAGAGTGTTTGTGTTGTTTTGCTTTGTTAGCACATTAGCAGCCAAGCGAACTAGACTAGCTATGTACACTTAGCTATTTATCTGTGTGTCTTATTCTACATAAGTCGTTAAATACAAGTTAATTAACACACTAATCGGTTGTTTTATTTACGTTACATGCCAGGATTCGTGTTAGCTTTTTTTAAGCAGATTAGCAAGCTAGCTAGGTGCAAACACTCTCCGGAGGCATGAGTGATCTTTGCTACTTCCTTCAAGCTTTATTTTTCGTCATAACGTCTCTCTACTAACGTAATGAGCGGAAACACAGCTATTAGCTTTTCTTCTATTTTCTTCCAGTCAAGCAGTACACAGGGGCTAATTGCAGACATTCGTTGCATTAGCATTGTTGCATTGCATTGTGGGTAGTAGACATAACTAGAGCATGGGCAATGCTGGCGGCTGATTGAGTGATTTCTCCCTGCTCTGTAGGCTCTGTGTGCGGAGATCGAGCAACAGCAGCAGGCTGTGTCAGACCCACACGAGCTCCAGCGCTGGACTCAGCTTTCCATCACCGCCGCAGACCAGCTCGGCATGCTGCAGTGCATTCTGGGTAGCATGAAGGACTCGCAGGTTGGTCTGTTTCTTACTCGTGTTGCCGATTTGTTTGTTGTGTCCTGATTGCTGCTGTTTAATCTGTAATCACACACTAGTGAAACTGAAGTTCATTTTTTTTCTTTCCTAATTTGATCATTTCGAAGTTTGGAGGTTTCGTTATTGTTCTGCAACGTTTCGTGCACAGGTCCGAGGTGAGGAGGTGAGCCGCTGGCTGGACGCCGTGCAGGAGCTGCTGTCGGAGGACTCCAGCTCTCTCAACCATGCCGATAAACTACAGGAAGAGCTTAACCAGTGCAAGGTCAGAGGTCAAACCGTTCAGAATTTATACTTTTGGATTTTGTGGTAACGACATAGCTTGACATACTGAGATATTGAGTTGTACTAATCACATAGCACTTCAACTTGTGGTTCAGGGCTTCTGTAAAATTTAAGTTAATCTTTTATCTGGACTTTTGACTCTACTCTGAAGCGCCATTTTATAGCTGATGAATTTGTACTTCTCTGTCTTTTGGTTAGGAGTATGTGGGGGAGATGGAGGCGGTGGAGTCGTCTCTGAAGCAGATGGCCGTGACTGTAGCAGCGGTGCAGCAGAGCGCAGTACCAGGCCTGGCCACATGGGGGCAAAAGGAGCTAGATGAGAAACAGAGACACTGGGATGCGCTGAGCAAAAAGGTGAAGAATGAAAGAACCGGCAATTATATTTCTCACAGTGATGTCACATCAAGCAGCGTGGAAAGTATGACTGAAAGTAGCATGACTGTATTGACTGAATACGTGTGTGTGTGTGTGTGTGTGTGTGTGTGTGCGCGCACGTTGTGCAGTTGCAGCAGCAACAGGAGCGTGTGACTGAGAGTCAGGAGAAAGTGCTGAACCTGAAGAAGGACTTGGCGGAGATGCGAGAGTGGATGACTCAGGTGGATGATGAGTTCCTCATGAGAGATTTCGAATACAAGAGTCCTGAGGAGCTGGAGGAAGCTCTGCAGGAGATGAAGGTACACACACACACACACACACACACACACACACAGATAGCAATCTGACAACACAAAAAAAAAACACTTCTTACTTTTTATCCATTTATAGACATTACATTAATTTATGTTGGTTCATAAAAAAGTGACATTGTTATTCATTGCAAAGTATTATTGTGGCATAGCGTACTGTATTTGTGCTAAAGTTTGTGTGTGTGTGTGTGTGTGTGTGTGTGTTTAAGAGGGCTAAAGAGGACGTGCTACAGAAGGAGGTACGAGTGAAGATTTTGAAGGACAGCATTAATGTGTTGACGAGTAAAGCGTCCCCCGGTGGTCAGGATCTGAGCAGCGAGTTAGCCGAGGTGCTGCAGAACTACCACAAACTGTGTGACCGCTTCAAGAGCAAGTGCCACACTCTGGAGGTAACACACACACACACACACACACACACACACAGATATATGAGGCATATAATGTAACAGTTTAATAACATACACACTGTTGTAGAGTGTAGTGTAATAACAGGTTTATAACACGTATATTTGTGCTGTAGGAGGTGTGTTAGTGCTGGAGTGTGGAATGTAATAACAGGTTTATAACACACACCGTTCTGTGTTGCTCTGCAGGAGCTGTGGTCATGCTGTAGTGTAATAACAGGTTTATAACATGCTGACTATGGTGTAGTGTAATAACAGGTTTATAACATGCCCGCTGTGCTGTAGGAGGCGCGGTCATGCCGTAGTGTAATAACAGGTTTATAACATGCCCGCTGTGCTGTAGATGCCGTGGTCATGCTGTAGTGTAATAACAGGTTTATAACACGCCCGCTGTGCTGTAGGAGGCGCGGTTGTGCCGTAGTGTAATAACAGGTTTATAACATGCCCGCTGTGCTGTAGGAGGTGTGGTCACGCTGTAGTGTAATAACAGGTTTATAACATGCCCGCTCTGCTGTAGGAGGTGTGGTCACGCTGTAGTGTAATAACAGGTTTATAACATGCCCACTGTGCTGTAGGAGGTGTGGTCATGTTGGATGGAGCTGCTGCAGTATCTGGATTTGGAGTCCGGCTGGTTGAACACTTTAGAGGAGAGTCTGCAGGCCACAGAGAATCTTCCGGAGAACTCGGAGTCCATCAGTCAGGCCCTGGAGGTACGCTGATCTCACCGTCTCACATTCGTACTGTCTGTGTGTTTCAGAGAATAACAGTCGAATTCCTCTCTCTCTCTCTCCCCCTCTCTCTCTCTCTCTCTCTCTCTCTCTCTCACACACACACATACTTTCTTATTCTTTGTCTCTCTCTGTCTCCAACACTGCCTCTGCGTCTTTGTTTTGTGCTTTCTGTCTCTCTCTCTCTCTCTCTCTCTCTCTCTCTCTCTCTCTCTCTCTTTATCTGTCTCTCTCTCTCTCTCTTTATCTGTCTCTCTCTCTCTCTCTCTCTCTCTCTCTCTCTCTCTCTCTGTCTCAGTCTCTGGAGTCGGTTCTTCGTCACCCAGGTGATAACAGAACTCAGATCCGGGAGCTGAGCCAGACTTTGATTGACGGTGATATTCTGGATGACCTCATCACCGAGAAACTTGACAACTTTAACTCTCGCTATGACGAGCTCAACCAGCAGGTAGGTGTGTGTGTGTGTGTGTGTGTGTGTGTGTGTGTGTTTAGTAGATGCGACATTCTATTGAACACTTCATAATATGTTTAATATCATGAACCTCCTTGGCCTAAAAATCAAACACTGGTTATGGTATTGTGTGTGTGTGTGTGTGTGTGTGTGTGTGTGTGTGTGTGTGTGTGTGTAGGTGGTGGAGCGTCAGGTGGCTCTGGAGCAGCAGTTGAGTACGCTGAAGGAGAACGAGGCGGCATTACAGACACTTCAGGACTCGCTCGCTCAGCTCGATCAGATGCTCACATCCTACCTCACTGACCGCATAGACGCCTTTCAGATACCACAGGAAGCTCAGGTACACACACACACACACACACACACACACACACACACACACCTACACCTATCTCAGATCCTGTCCACTTCATCACAGATCTTACCTCTGACCTTTGCTCTCAGGCGATCCAGGCTGATATCGCAGCTCACGAGGCCTCTCTGGAGGACCTGCGCAGGAGGAATGTGGGGAACGTTCCTGCTCCCGCTTCCGACGGAAAACCGTCACGTGGAGGCACCATGCTGGATCAGCTGCAGGTCAGGATCATTAGCGGTATCATTTTAGCGTTATCGGCATGATGTATACACACTTGAGCAGACGTTATGACTCCGTGGGGTGCCTGGGGATCTTTGCACACACTTCCAGGAGATGACGTTCTTTCCAGATAGCTTGAGTTTCTTTATTATACCAAGACAACGTTAATTAGTGCACACGGTTCCGATAACCGTCGTGAAGTGAAGTGGTCAAAACTGAGCCGTGGTTAACAGGTGAAGTTTTCCTGTTTCAATACAGAGGAAATTCCGGGAGATCAACACGAAATTCCAGCTGTTCCAGAAACCAGCTAACTTTGAGCAGCGCATGCTGGACTGTAAGCGAGTCCTGGAGAACGCTCGTGCAGAGCTTCACATTCTCGACCTCACTGATACACAGCCGGAGCAGATTCAAACACACCTTGCCGGCTGCATGGTGAGCACGCGCACACACACACGCACACACACACACACGTACACACATATATATACACACTCAAAAAAATCAGATGAGGACATATCCGTTTCCATACATGATTTACTGCACTTGGTGATTAGTGATAACTTAGTCACACACACTCATGATCTCTCTCTCTCTCTCTCTGTGTGTGTGTGTGTGTGTGTGTGTGTGTGTGTGTGTGTGTGTGTAGAAGCTATATAAGATGCTGAGTGAAGTGAAGCTGGAGGTGGAGACGGTGATTAAAACGGGCCGACAGATTGTCCAGAAACAGCAGACTGAGAATCCAAAGAGCATGGACGAGCAACTCACTGCACTCAAATTACTGTACAACGACCTTGGAGCACAGGTACACACACGCACACACACACACAGCTGGAGAAGAAGATCAACACGGGAGACATGCCGGCTGACATCGATGCTGAGATTGCCTGGGCCA
>CM074960.1:20621854-20633768 GCA_037577455.1 Pangasius macronema
AACGTTCCTGCTCCCGCTTCCGACGGAAAACCGTCACGTGGAGGCACCATGCTGGATCAGCTGCAGGTCAGGATCATCAGCGGTATCATTCTAGCGTTATCGGCATGATGTATACACACTCGAGTTTCTTTATTATACCAAGACAACGTTAAATAGTGCACACGGTTCCGATAACCGTCAAAAATCTGTGAAGTGAGTTAATAATACAAATAAAACAAAAAAGTATTGCATTAAATCTCTGAAGTTAAGTGGTCAAAACCGTGGTTAACAGGTGAAGTTTTCCTGTTTCAATACAGAGGAAATTCCGGGAGATCAACACGAAATTCCAGCTTTTCCAGAAACCAGCTAACTTTGAGCAGCGCATGCTGGACTGTAAGCGAGTCCTGGAGAACGCTCGTGCAGAGCTACACATTCTCGACCTCACTGATACACAGCCGGAGCAGATTCAAACACACCTTGCCGGCTGCATGGTGAGCGCGCCCATACACACACACACACACACACACACACACACACACATATACATACTCAAAAAAATCAGATGAGGACATATCCGTTTCCATACATGATTCACTGCACTTGGTGATTAGTGACAACTTAGTCACACACACACACACACACAAACAAACTGCTGCTTGAAACTGCTGTATGATGGATTAGAAACTATGTACTGCTGACTGAACTTGGAATTAAAGGTGTGTGTGTGTGTGTGTGTGTGTGTGTGTGTGTGTGTGTGTGTGTTAGGTGACGGAGGGGAAACAAGAGCTGGAGAAAGCTCTGTCTCTGTCTCAGAGACTGCAGAAGGACAGCGCCGCCCTGCAGGACTGGATCACGTCCACACACACACAGCTGGAGAAGAAGATCAACACGGGAGACATGCCGGCTGACATCGATGCTGAGATTGCCTGGGCCAACGTGAGTGTGTGTGTGTGTGAGATTCATGCTGTAAGCATAGTCTTATGGCTGTCATTGTGTCTGACAGTGTGTGTGTGTGTGTGTGTGTGTGTGTGTGCTTGTGCTGTGCAGGGTCTGCTAAAGGAGAGTGACTGTAAGAAGTCGGATCTGAGTAAGGTGACGGAGAACAGCGCCGCCCTGCAGGCCGTAGTGGAGGGCAGCGAGGCTCAGCTTGAGGATCAGCTGTTCGTCCTGAATGAGGGATGGCAACAAGTGCGGACGCTCACGGAGGACTGGCTCAGTGCTGTGCTGGTGTGTGTGTGTGTGTGTGTGTGTGTGTGTGTGTGTGTGTGTGTGTGTGTGCTGAAGATTGTCATATAATCTGTTGTAAATAATTGAGAACTTTTTTTCCCCCCAATTTGTTCACCTGCCAATTCCCGCCCACCAGCTAGCTAGTAGGGGTGAAGGCTAACACATGCTTCCTCCTTCCTTCCTGCTTCCTGTTGCGTCACAGGGCAGCGCAACACACTCGGAGTAAAGTGCTATCAGCCCTCTTCCTCATACAGTTTTGTTCGTCATGCGAGCCCATGATGATACCCAATGAGGTGTCCCGAACATAAGATCAGAACATAGCAAGATAGATCAAGGACTATTCCTACGCTGAATCGCGTAGAGTACGCGATTTGTAGAGTACGCGATTTGTAGAGTACGCGATTTGTAGAGTACGCGATTCTCAATGTTTATAAACATTATAAATTAATCGATTAAAATCGATAGTATGTTATATCGTATTGCGGGCAACCAAAACATGAGAGTGGGAAGCACATTGGAGCTTTTCATTTGCATTTTTCCTGCCAACAATCAGTCAGATGTCATTGTGCGATTGTTGCTCGGATGTCTTGGAGAGCATCGTTGTCATGGTAACATGACACTATGGTTACATAAAGATGAGGCTTATATAAGTAAATAACAGCCAATCAGAAATGAGTATTTTGTTTCTGAGGTCGTTTTGCAAGTTTGGTTTCCTTTATTCGGTAGAATTTTTAGATTTAAATTTTTTTTTTACACATTATTTGTTTCTACCAGAGTTGTGTGTGTATGTTGCAGAACCATCAGAGAGAGGTGGAGATGTTTGATGAGAATCTGGCTCACATCAGCACGTGGCTCTATCAGACCGAGATCCGTCTGGACGAGACTGAGAAACTGCCCACGGCCGAGAGGGAGAGAGTAGTGAAGGTCACACACACACACACACACACACACACACACACACACACTAGGCACTCTTTGGAGACGCTCAGAGTATTTTTGTGTCTCATTAGATCTGTCTGAAATCTTTCTTTCTGTACGTGTCCGCAGGCTGTGCTGGGTGAGCTGGAGGCCATGAGCGCGAGGGTGGACGGCGCCCGTGATCAGGCCGTTATCTTGATGACCGGCAGGGGGCCTGCGTGCAGAGACGTGGTGGAGCCCAAACTGGAAGACCTCAACCGTAACTTCCACAAGGTGGCGCAGCACATCAAGACCGCCCAGGTAACACACACTCTGGCCTGGAATTACATCGTAGACATGTAGAAAGCAGCGACCATCATGCAGTGCGATAAAATGGCGTTGTCGATGTGAAGTAGCTGTTTGCGGTGAGCCATGTGGGCGGGGCTAAACATAATGTAATTGAGTGAAGTGTAATTGAGTGAGGAGACTACTAATGAGAGTGTGTGGCAGTTTTTTTTTTTAAATAGTAACAACTTATACTTGAACTTGATTGGCAGACGCTTGACAAATGGTTGGGAAATATGTGTAATTATTCATATGGTGCTGTTTTTCTGTGTCTTATGCGCAGTGCTCTGTGGGTCTGGAGCGTGGGAAAGTGGAGGTGCAGCAGGAGGAAGAGGAGGTGGGGAAGGAAACGACTGCTCCTCCATCCTCGTCTGAGCTGCAGGAGCTTGAGGCAGAGCTACAGGCGACTCTTAGCGCACTGGAGCAGCAGGAACCCGCACACACACCTGATGAGGACAAGGTACATGCGCATACATGGTGTCCTGCTAGCATAAAACATGTACACGTAGCTCTGATGATGTCAGCATCTACACCACACACACACACACACACACACACACACACACACACAGTCACAGTAATATCGCCTTGCACTTGTATTGAAGACCATAAATCTTTAATATTGATTAATTAATTGCCCCACTTTGTAACAAGAAGCATTGTTCACTATTATTTTATGAATATGCAAATTAGGAACACACCTCCTGACCCAGCAAGCCAGTGTTGCATGGTCTTCATTTGCATGAATTTGCATATAGGAAATGGATTGGCTCTTCATTTTTTTTTCACTTTAATTTGCCTAAAAATTTAGGATTAACAAGAAAAATGAAAATAAACTTAATAAGGTTCTGTACAGTACAAATACATGATACCGTGTGTTCACACACACTGTGGATGTTTATGAGGTAAATCCACCTTTCTGCTGTGTGTGTGTGTGTGTGTGTGTTTCAGCTGGATGAAGAGAAAGCTCGTGTTGAGGAGGTGCTGAGGAGAGGTGAAGAGCTGATCCAGTCTGCGTCAGACGAGAAGAGAGATGAGATACGCCTAAAGCTGCATCTACTACACACTCGCTACAGGGTACACACACACACACACACACACACACACACACACACACATGTATCCAAAAGCAAAAAAGAAAGCGTACACACTTACCTCAAATGGAGGTAATCAGTAAAGACATATTTGGTGTCTTTCAGGTTTGCTATATCAGTAAACACCTTCCGACCAATCAGAATCAAAGATCCGTAATCCATCTAATTTGCATATTCATATAACACTGTACTGTACTGTGATACTTCCATTATTAATAAATCTATAATCCAGATCTCGCTCTTTCTCCCCTCCTCTTTCTCAGGAGCTGCACATCATCAGAACCCGTCGAGTTGGAGCTGAAGTTTTTCTTGACTCCGCCCCCTCCTCATCTCCGCCCATCCGTCAGGAAGAGCAGCGCACCTCTCTCTCACCGTCCGCCTTCCTCCTGGACGTGAACAAGGCTCTGCTGGTCATGGCCGACAACGAGCTCCTCCTCAACTCGTCGGAGCTCAGCGGAGGCCTGTTCGAAGATTTCTCCAGCCAGGAGGACATGCTGAGGGTAACGGCTTTTAAAAATGAATTCATTATTCACTATTATTAATTAATTAATAATTAATCAATCCTGACTCGCTATTGAAAATGTATCAAACCACATTTTATGTCTTCAAACAAGTCGTGTTCAGGTGTTTCATTTGTTCAGGGTCTTGTGACTCGTGGAATTTTTAATTTATTTATTGTATAGATTGATTGTATAGGGTTTAAAGTGGCAGTATGTAACTTTTCATGATTCAGGAAACTCTTCCTGTTAGAATGACCACACCTTCACGTAATCCCGAAACACACTGCGCCAATCCCTGATGAGCTGCGAGTATGAAAAACTCGACATCTCAGACTTTTCATTCATGATTCAGGTTTCCACGGCAACTCAAAGCTCCACAAGAATTCCACGTATTAGAGCAGCGGTTCGCAACAAATCTCAGATGTTGTGTATATAATTTTTTTTTCTTTCATTTTGACTATTCATTAAATTCAGCCACATCCAACATACATTGGTCTGAATTACAAACAGTAAATGTTATTAAACTTTATTATTAAAATTAAATATGTTAAATTACAAATTAAATTACATACCGCAACTTTAAAATTCACAACACATTAAATTGAAATGAATGGCATTATAAAAAAAAAACCAATACTTGTTTGTTTATTTATTTTTGATGTATTTATTTATTTATTTATTTATTATTTTTAAGGCTGAGTGAGGTCCTAGTGGAATGACACGCCATCTTCTCTGCTCTTCTGTCTCTCTGTGCAGAGCATAAAGGAGAGTTTGGAGCGCGTTGGCGAGCAGGTAACGGCGTTAAACGAGCAGCAGCCTGACGTGATCCAGGACGCCTCCAGACATGAAGTGGTGCAGATCGGAGACGCGCTGACTCAGCTGAACGCCGAGTGGGACCGAGTGAACCGCATGTACGGCCAGCGCAAAGGGTGAGACGACCTTTCCCTTTCCCTTTCCCTTTCCCTTTCCATTTCCCTTTCCCTTTCCTCGTCTGGCAGACGCTTTTATCCGACGTGACTTCCGGTTGATCCGAGCAGATGAAGGTTAAAGATCTTGTTCAGGAACCCAACAGAACCGTGACTCCAGCTCACAACTTTCCTGTTCGTCCCGAGCTCATAAAGTGTCTCTTTACACCAAATGTAAAATAATTAACGACAGACGACTCAATGCAAAGCTCTGATTATTTATAATAAGCTGTGTTTTATTCCACTTATACTTTTTATCCATTTATACTTACATTTAATGTTGCAGAACCTCTGCAAGACATATTATCACTTATATTACAACAGCTGTACACAGTCCTTCACCAGCTCCTTTTTTTTTTGCACCAGCTTGTCATGTTAGTGAGAAACCGGAGAGTGTAAACTCCTGTTCTGAAGACTTTCCTGCAGGGGAAAACGTACCGGCAGTTACAGCGCACTGACACTGGAGACTCCTTCCATATATACTGTATTAAATATACACATATACAGTGTATCAGTAGCGCTGTGGTATGAGGGAGTATATTAAATCTCACCGTCTCTATTTACAAGTTCATTTGATACTTTGGGAGGCGGAGCCTAGTGAGGATTCTGATTTTCCAAAATGGCCGCCCCGATAAATAACAGAATGCAGCTATGCAGTGTAGTTTTTTTCATGTTGTGTCCTAAAGCATGTCTGTGTGACATCACTAGATATTGATACGTCTCACGTTGTAGTTCGAAGGCTACACGTGCTACTCGTTTAAGTGGGTACATTGTGTAGATTTAATATCGTTCTGAACTTTTTTGTTAAAACTTGTTACTGTCTGGGGAAAATGGAAAGATCCATGTCAAATAAATAAAACTAAGAATACTAATAGAAAAAAAAAAGACCTGATGCCAGAAGTTCAGAAGTTCAGTGAGTTTCCAGTCCTTGTGCTGGTCACATGACTGCCCTTTTTTTTTAAAACCTTCCACTATTTTTTCTTCAAATCATGAGCTTAAGTGCTTGTGTTTCATTAATATTCATCGTTCACCATCGTTCGTGGCCTTTATTACATCTGAAATTTTCAACTGAAACAGGGTCGGCGAATATCATGGATAATGACATGCAAATGAGCTTAATGGTGCAGCGATTTTTCTTCATTTCTGAGAATATTGCATCTAATAAACGCATTAAGAGGAATAATCGTCGGCTTATCTGACATCTCTGGCTTGTTCGGCTTTTAATGGAAATGTGAATCGTGGAGTCTGCTGACCCATGAGCATGTGGGCGAACTGGATCAGACAAGTGTGTGTGTGTGTGTGTGTGTGTGTGTGTGTGTGTGTGTGTAGATCTTTTGACCGTGCCGTTGAGGAATGGAGGCAGTTTCACTGCGAAATGAACGACCTGTCTCAGTGGCTGTGTGACACAGAACAGGCTCTATCTGATGAAACCGGACTAGACGGAGACCGGGAGCGTGCTCGCGCGCAGCAAGAGGTCAGTAAAGGGGTCAAACGTCAAAATTGGAATCAGAAACCCTGAAAATTGGGAATTTTTTATTTTTTTCCCCAAAAGCAGTGCTCTACCTTGAAATGCTATCATTACTACACAGAGCTGAAGTGCTTTCATCAGGAATAAATTAGCATCAGAAAGACTGAGGCTCCATTCACACATTCACACTCGCATGATTCCTGGGTGATCAGATCACAAGCGGACAGCCGAGACGCACAGCTGTACACACCTGGCGTTATGAGCTCCTCTTTAGTGCGCACGGTTTCGGATTTCATGCATCATTTCCGCTGGAATCCTCTCTCATGTACTTGTACAGACTGTTTCAAATGTTTTAATCATGCGCTCTGCTAACAAATCTCGAATGCGTGAATGCGTTTTCTTCTAACATCTGTGGCAGGTGATTAGGCGGCTCTTTGTTGTTGTCCAGGATGCACTGAGCCTCATTCGCGTTCACACTATAAATGCGATGTGGCCATCTGCGAATGTGGTCATCTGCAATGCGTCTGCGAGGCACACTTGATCCACCTCACACCTGTTCTCAGCTCCGACCACTTATGATCCGATCACCCAGGACCTAAGACCTGAGAGAGCTCGTTCAGGAGAGAGCTGATGCTCTGTTTGTTTTCAGCCTTATGCTAATGCATGCTAATCAGCCAAAAACAGAAGAAAAACAACAAAAGACGCAATTTAGGACAGGTAACACCTGTGTGTGCATGTGTGTGCTTGTGTGTGTGAATGTTTTCATGTGTGTTTATTGCGTTCAGGAGCTGGAGGAAGGCCTGGTGAATCACGAGGCCATGCTGGCCGATCTCATCCAATCAGGAGACCACATCATCAATCAGCTCTCGTCTCCGGACGGTCCTCTGCTCCAGGACAAGCTGGACAACCTCACACAGCGTTGTGCGATCGTGCACACACGAGTGACCGAGCGCCGCCGCAGGTAACAGCCACAACACCGCGAGTAACTGCATAAATACAGCAGGTTTTTTTATGGACCCCATGTTTGTTCACATTGGTTTGTGAATCGATAAAAATGACTTGGAACCAAATGTGCACTAATAAGGGAATTGTTATGTGTGTGTGTGTGTGTGTGTGTGTGTGTGTGTGTGTGTGTGTGTGTGTGTGTGTTTAGGCTAATGGTTGGCGATCCCTCTGTGCTGGAAGTGCTACAGCGCAGTGCTGATTTGGCCCGTTGGTTAGATCAGACCGAGGCTGCTGTGCTGACCCTACCTGCGACTGCTGCTGACCAAAACCTGCGAGAGCTGAAGGTGAGATATCGTAAGGCATCGCGGCCCTGCTGTCGCTCTTGTAGTGATATTTTTGGAAGTACTCGATTCAGACCACTGGCCACATGACCCCTGGTGTAGGTTTCAGATTGAAAAAAAAAGGTAGATACACTGTTTGGGCTACTGTATGTAAAATGGTGTATTAAAAAAAAAAAGGTTTGAGAAATTACAGGTTCAGAACTGGGAGATTCTGAGTCTGTGCCATCGAGTCGAGAAATTTGTCTTAGCTGATCACTGAAATGTGTCGCTTTACCCGTGTTATGGTTCATATGCCCTGGGGTGCCATTACATATGGTTCCCCTGTTCTTCTGGAGGATATTTGTCCCATAGGTTCCCCTTGAGCACCATTTGCATCATCCCTAACTTCCGCTCTTTACATTGTCTGTTACTTTATCACCTCTCTCTCTCTCTCTCTCTCTCTCTCTCTCTCAGGCTCTGGCGGAGGAGATGGATTTGCACAATGAGAGTTTGATTTGGCTGAACAGAAATGGAGCTCAGATCCTCGCCAGCTCCAACCTGAAGGCTCACGAGAGAGAAGCGCACACCTCCGAACTCCGGCAGATCAACATGACCTGGAGCAAAGTAACACTCGCTCGCACGCTCACGTTTAAAACGTTTGTTCCAGTTGTAGAGAAACATTAGAAATAACATTCGTGAGTAGCGAGAGAATTTCGGTTTTCCACAGGGATTGGCTTTGATATATTAGATTATAGCACAGTGCTGTTGCAGATTTTAAAAGTCCAAGCCCATGTTGTTTCTCGTCTTTCTCTCTGTCTCTAGGTGACGCAGGAGTTATTAGAGAAGGTCAGAGAGCTGGAGGCCAGGCTGCAGTTCCAAGAAAGGATGAACCACTTGAGCGACTGGGTCCATCTTACTCAGCAGCCCCTGAGCGGACGCACCGAGCTGTCACTTACCGACGCTCAGGTGAGCTACGATGCCCTTCAGACCTGCGTCTCTGGTAGATAGAAATAACACAGAGAAAATAAAATGTACTCAGTCAACAGTGCCACGAATGGCAGGTGACGTCTGGTTTTCCAAGATGGCCGCCTCATAACGATGGTATTCGTTGGCATTTAGCAACAATAGTGTCATTGCTCCAGGACAACATATATATTTGGTGTAAAGGGGAGTTGCGTACAATTTAATTTCTGGCCAAACTAGAATAATAAGGACTTTTATAAAACTATTACTATCATTTGTGAGTGGTACAGACATCCGTCTTGTCGTACAGGCACTGGAGTCCGCTGTGAGGGAGCGGAGAAAAGAGCTGGATGAGCTGCTCACACGTTCCACTGAGCTACACAGGAAACAGCAGCTGCTCCCTCAGGAGAAGGTCAGCAAAAAATTTCAACGTTTATGCTGTATTTTTTCACCCTCAGTGTACTTTATAGCCATTAAAAAAAAAGCAGTGATTACAAGAAGTCACTGGTTGGAAACCGTAAGGTGTCCCTCAAGGTTCTAGTCTACGTCCCCTACTTTTGTTTATATGGACAAAGGAGTTTTATTGTGTATTTTGTATTCCCCCCACGGTACTTTGTTAAATCTAGAACACTGACCGCACTTATCATGGTTATCGCTAGTGTTTATCCAGCTAGCTTGTTGCTTAGCTACTCGCTGTTGTCAGATGCTGTTGCTGCAATTTTAGTCCAGAATGTTGCATGAATGTTTAAAATTTGTTTTGTTTTTTTATCAGTCTCTCTTTTTTTCTTTCTTGATGTTTATTAGAAAAAAAAACACATCATGTCAGTGAGAAAAAAAAGCGTAAACTCAAGCTAGTAATGCTAAAGAAAACATAACGTACAGCTGAAGAAAATGTCGTAAAGTTTTTTAAAAAACGAACAGCTTCACCTCTGTTGCAAAACTGTTACAGAAAATGACAATCACCACCTGCTGACCAATCAGAATCGAGAGTTGAAGAGTGACCGAGTGAAAAAGTATATATGATGGAAGTAGAAGAGAATATGATGGGGCCAAGAACAGAACCTTGAGGAGCTCCTTTATTTATCAATCCATACGAAATGAAATATTCCAGAGAGACAGGCTGTTAACCATGCAAGACTATCATGAATCTGTGTGTGTGTGTGTGTGTGTGTGTGTGTGTGTGTGTGTGTGTGTGTGTGTGTGTGTTTGCTTTTCACAGAGTAAATTGGAGCAGTTGGCAGCAGACTGGAAAGTTCTTGAGCTCAGACTGAAAGACAGGACACAACTGTCACCGTGGACACACCAGATCACCCAGCAACCGCTGTCACCAGGTTAGCGACTGACCGCTGACACACACACACACACACACGTTGTCTTAACTGGCCCATTAAAGTCTCAGTCTCTATGTGCGTGTGTGTGTGTGTGTGTGTCAGTGTGTGTTGAGGTTCAGAAGTCAGCGTTGCTGGTCGAGCCTCCTCTCAGCGCAGCGTATGTAAGCGACCGGGCCACAGAACTGGCCGACTGGCTGCAGCTCATTCAGCAGATGCTCAAATCCAGCATCGTTACCGTGGGCGACATCGACGAGATCCGCACCACCATCGGCCGTCTGGAGGTGTGTGTGTGTGTGTGTGTGTGTGTGTGTGTGTGTGTACATGTCTGGTAGCTTCTCCTATCATTCTTTTGTTGAGGACAGATTAGGTGTGTATTAATGTCTGACTGTGTGTGTGTGTGTGTGTGTGTGTGTGTGTGTGTGTAGGTGACTAAAGGTGATCTGGAGCAGAGGCATCCTCAGCTGGAGGAGATTTTCACTCAAGCTCAGAACATCAAGAACAAAACGTCCGACCTGGATGTGCGCACCTCCATCACCGAGAAACGTACGTGTCCTTCTTCTTCTTCTTCTTCTTCTTCTTCTTCTTCTTGCATCATGGTGCGTTTCTTCATGTTGCCTCATCTCGGTTCTGCTTTCTCCTTCCGCCTCTTTTTTCTTCTTACACCTGGCTTTTATTGTTCTTCTTTCTTCTTCTTTTCTTTCTGCTGCCTCCTTTTTCTTTTTTTTTGCTTTTTCTTCTCTATTTTTCTTCTTCTCTTGTCTACTTCTGCTCTTTTTTTGATCCTTTTCTTTGTCTTCTGCTTTCTGCTTTCATCATCTCCTGACTTTTCATTCTTCCTGATGCTTCTTTTTGCTCCTTTTATTTCTTTTTGTGTCTTCGTCTTCTTTTCTTCTTCGTGTTCATGATCTTTCTTTTTCTTCTTCTTGCTCCTTCTTTTTGTTGCTTCTTCTCGCTTTTACTTTTACTTATTTAAAAAAAAACACCTTTTACACACATTAATTATTGAAATGATGGATTCCCTATTTGTGCTTGGTGGCCAGTGGAGAAAGTGCGCAGCCAATGGGACAGCACGCAGCACGGCGTGGAGGCGCGGCTCCTGCAGCTGGATCACATGACCACGCACAGCGACCAGTGGCAGGACCAGTGGGCTCATGTGAAGACTCTGATTGGTCAGAACGAGGCTCGTTTGCATAACCTGCTTCAGATGAGCCGAGAGCCGCTCACCAAACAGATCAGTGACAACAAGGTGAGATCGTCAGGGTGTGATTGGACAGGAGACACACCTCATCCGAATATCAGGCCACACCCACAGATCTTAGCTCAGTCGAGTTCAGATGGCGTTTGAAACCGTGTTTTTATCACTTTTCACTCCTGACTTCATACAAACATTTTAGTCCCAGGGTTTTCCTGTAGGAGGAGCTCCAGTTCCACTTTTTTAAACCTTGTCCACACTCTCTTGCTTAATGTTTATCAGATAGTAATTTAACGGCTATAAATGGATCGCAGTGTTTCACAGCTTATATTGTACTTGAAAGCGCTCGTTCAGAATGCACTCCAGTTGTCATGCTCTCAAAGCACATTCTGATGAGCTCTTTGGCTCAGTCTTTTAATCAATAGGTTTTTTTTCCCCCCCATTTATTTATTAAGCGCAAAGGAACAAAATTGTTTCCCCCCCCCTCCTCTTTCTCCTATCAAGGCATTCCTGCAAGACCTGAGCCGAGAGCACGTGACCGTGGCGGCGTTTAACGAGCTGTGCAATCAGCTTCTACAGGATTACGCCACTGATGACACGCGCAGGGTCAAAGAGGTGATGGACAAAACCGTAGTGTCCTGGAACACCCTGAATAACAGGTACACACACGCGCCGCGGGACACCTGAC
>CM074960.1:20634542-20644612 GCA_037577455.1 Pangasius macronema
AGAGGTGATGGACAAAACCGTAGTGTCCTGGAACACCCTGAATAACAGGTACACACACGCGCCGCGGGACACCTGACGCAGAACACTGCCAGCGAGAGCTGAGCACACACATGGACACATGCACACAGCATGGAATAGAAAAATCAGTACTCAGCATGAAAGCTGTCAAGCATTACCACACACACACACACACACACACACACGCAAAGCCAAAGTGTCCACTTGTTTTTTTTTCTCCATATAAACAAGCACACTGTATTCACTTCATCTACTCGATGACCATCAGTCCATCACACACATTGCACTTGGACTAATTTCCCTTTTAGAACTTAAAAGTTTATACACCCCCATACAAAGCCACATCAGTAAATCACTAAACCAAGGTCTTTTCTTTTCATTCCTGCCTTCCTTCCTTCCTTTCCTTACCTTTCTCTTCTCTTCCCTTTCCTTCTTTTCATTTCCCTTCCCTTCTGTTCCCTTCTCTTGCCTTCTTTTTCCTTTCCTTTCCTTCTTTTCATTTCCCTTCCCTTCCTTTCCCTTCCCTTCCTTTCGCTTCCCTTCTGTTCCCTTCTCTTGCCTTCTTTTTCCTTCCCTTCCCTTCTGTTCCCTTCCCTTCCCTTCTCTTCTCTTTCTCATCCCTTCCCTCCCTTTCCCATTATTTCACTTCTTTTCAGTTTCCTTTTCTTTTCTTTTCTTTCCTTTCCTTTCTTTCCCTTCTTTTCACTTTCTCTTCCTTTCCTTTCCCTTCTTTCCATTTGCTTTGTACTTTAAAGCGGTGCCTAAATCCATCTTTGTGCAAACTTAAAAGTCAGTCCCCAAATGTGCTCGCTGTATACTGCTGATTTTATGAAAAGGTAAACGGACAGATGGATGAACAGCCGTGTGTGTGTGCACACGTGTGTGTGTGTGTGTGTGTGTGTGTGTGTTTGCGCTTGTTAATTGTGTTGTGTCGTCACACACGAGTCCCGCAGTCTAGCAGTCCGCCAAGAGCTGAGCCTCGACTTCTCGGACGTCCACCGAGAGTCCCTCGTCGAGGGCTTCCTCAAATGGCTGCAGGAGGCCGAGACCACCGCCAACGTCTTGGCCGACGCCTCCCAGAGGGAGGAGCTCTCTCAGGACTCCGCCCGCATCAAAGAGCTGAAGGGTCAACTAGACGTAAGTACCGTGTTTATAGTGTTGGCTTTGACACAGCGGGAGTGGGATGTGTAATCAGTGATTTTTCCTGCCAAGACAAGATGATTTATGTTGTTGCGTCTGAATGTGTTGAGTGTGAAAATGCGTGTGTGTGTGTGTGTGTCTGTCTAATTTATCCAAGCTGTCTTCTTGCATAATGTGGTTACAGTGAGATGTAATGCAGTTATGTATGAGGCAGACGTGTCTGAGTAATCTGGCGTGTTTTCAGCATACTGGGTATTATTAGCTGTGGTGTAAGTGTGTGTGCTGTCGTGTAGATGCTCAGGCACACCCACTGTTCTGTTATCACCCCGTCGCCCCTCATTTGTACACACTTCAAGCAAACTAGGGGTGTGTGCATGTTTAAAATGTAAAGCAGCGTGTGTGAGTTAGCAGGAGGTTTCGCTCGAGTGTGGCTGTGAATCGAGACGTATATGACTCGAACCTTTTATAGCAATCGAGACGTATATGGTCGTATTATGGGATGGAAGGTTCACTATCCTTATTTTAGTACCAAATTAATATTGAAAATCTGATGAACAGATTTTCAGAGTGAGCAGATGGATGCACAGCTTGCACATTGACCTGGTATCGCAGTACCTTCAGGATCTGTCCATTTCCTTGTGGACTTGGAAGTTTAGGGGTCAGAGTTGTTGTGAGATGGGCCTTGTGGCTGGAGAGCTGGAGCATGACTTTGGTGAATAATATGTAAAATTATTTTTTTCATAGCCTATTAATTCCACAGCCCACCTGTTGTGTACTACTGATTCAGCTCCCTGCTTAATAACCAGGCCCTGGGGAGGGTTGAGTAAAGTGTACTGGTGTGGGAAGAACATTAAAATCGCCAGCATTCATTTAACACCTCCAGTGCATATTAACTCAGCTGCAGTGGACCGTGAGGGTGTTCGTTTAACACCTGCCTCCAGTCTCCCGGGGTTCTCGCCGCTCCGGTCCACAGCGATGGAACGTTTCTTTTTATTTAACCTTATTCAAATGGTGAAGGGCTTCCTGATGAGCTGATATGTTGGAACCGGAGATCCTAGATGTGTACAAGGTCCTCTTATACATCCATATGCACAGCATTTGTATAATTCCATTTCTGACATTTCCACGTCGCTTACCATTGGTGAATAAACTACTTCTATAAACCTTAAACTTTGCATGTACATAAACAGTAGAATATAGTAATCAATGTGTAGCAAGACAGTGCAGCAGTCAGCATAAAACAAAGAGAGAATGGCAAGACTTCGCAATGAGTTCATTAACATAGGCTTAAACCAGGAAATGACTCGGAAACAACAGCAGATGTGCTAGCATTCTGGCGATCACAACCTCTGATTATAGTGATGGGAAGCATCCTGGGTCTGAGATACACCATGAATCTACACAATTCCAATTATAAAACCATGTGTACCCCTTGCCCTGTGCAGTACATCCATTATACATCCCCAGCAGTCCAAGACCTTTTGGTTCCACGCCATCTTCTCCCCAAGGTAACCATAAATGGTTCTCAACATGCTCATAATGTGTTCATTTAAGCCATTTCTCTCAAGGCAACAGAGTTCTGCCAAAGTGTCTCCAGTACTTGGCTTCCATTCAACCCATTTCCAGTAGGACGTCCCTCGGAAATTGCTCATCACCCTGCCATCGTTATGAGCCAAGAATTAGCCACGGTGCTTAATATATGCTTAATAAATTCCAAAAATACACTTTCTGCCATTGGCCATGTCCAAATACACTTAGTTCTGTAACACCAATGGACCACTTTTTTTTATAGTGAATGCACTTATGACTTTATTGGAAAGGTCCTGAAATGTAATTATCATCAAGAAATTACTCCTCTTTCTATTTAATTGACCAAAGCCGTGATTAAGCGAGTTAAATGCTTCAATCAGAGTTTAATTGTCTGGGTGTCGGTTAGGTAATTGAAGCGCTTAACTCTTCTTATAAACGCTCTACTTCAATCGTGGCTGGTGAATTTAATTAAAAAGCGAGCATTGCCAGATGTAATGTTACGTACATTGCCACTGGAGTCACCAAATCGTGTATACACGTTTACAAATGCTTTCCAAGACCTTTGTCCATCGGTGTAGGTTGTAAAGACTTGCATTCTGGGGATAATGTTAAAACTAGGGATGCATCGATACTGATACTGGTATTGGTTATCTTTCCAATATATCTTTCCACTATGCATTTACTCGTACTTTTGCGTGATCTGTCATTAGCTTGACTCACAGTGACATAGTTCATGATTAATCAAAGCGAAGCAGACCACAAACTGTGCTTTGAGCAAATATCGAGAGGGGCAACTACAATACGAGTAACCTGAGAAAGCATTGTATGGCGTTTAAGCAATATCTTTACACTTTACGTGAATGTGCAGAGAAATTGTTACGTGTGCGAGAGTGTGAGTGAGCACTTCACTTCTGTGAGCACTGAGCACTCACACTCTTCTTTTATAGTTTAGAGCGTGAGAGACTAGTGGGCATTCAGGACACCATCTCAGAATGCATGACCGATTGACTACCAAGTACCAAGAACACAACAATGTGAAACATTACAACGTTAACTCGGAAGACCTGATTGGACGGATACCTCCCTGTAATTTGAACCCTGCACGTCTGCATCGCAAAACATGGACTTTGCTTTTAATCTACTTTGTCTTAATTTGGATGCACATTGCTTTGGTATACATATGTCTAGTGTGTCATTTCCTGCAGTGTGTATGGAGTGTGTGGAGTGTGTGTGATAGATTACTACTCCAATCATCGTCCTCCTCCACACTTTGCTTCACACACTTGGAGAGGATATTGATTTTCAGGCCAGACCCTTTTGTTCCGGCGCTGCGCATATGAATGACGGGTCACAGACGAGCTCGTTGACATTGTCTGAGCGCTGGAGGTGATATTTCAGGACACTCGATTGGACTTGCCTTAGCACCTTTTCTTTCTTCATTCTATATTGTGTTCCTTTGCTCTTTCTCTCTTTTGCGCTTTTTCTCACACACATTCAGAGCTGTGTTTACGGGACTCTTTTAACGTGTGCTCTTTTGTAGATAGCAGCAAGATGGCTTCCGTCTATTCCGTTTCATACGTTTCCAGAAAGACATAAAAGAAGTGTGAATATTTCACCGAGAGTAAGGGGACGCAAACAAAAGAGTGCTACGAAGTCATAAAAAGACTCCAGTGCAGTTTTAATATCGTTTATACCACAGCACTAGTGAGGGAACGACTGTTTATGGCTGCTGTAACATAAGCGATAAGAAGAGCTGTCTTGTCTCTTTGACAGATTGCTGTAAGAGGAATAAAACACTTCAGGATGTGATTTTATAGGAAAATAATCAACTTCAGGGTGGTAACAGTGACTCCAGATTAAAATGAATTGTGCTCGCTATCTAGCATTACAGTGAAAGACTAGATTAGCAAAACACAAACTAGCTAGTTAGCTATTAGCTCTATACAATTAGATATTATATATAGCAATATATAGCTAGCTACACTGTGAAGTCATTGCAGAAGCTAAAATGGCGGATTAGAGCTAATATTTATTCATGTAGGAAGTCGAGCTGAAAAAAACGTGTCACATTCTAATCATATGTTTATCGTATTTAAGTAAGATTTGCTGTTTACCTCTTTAAGTTGCTAGCTTTGTGTTCAAGAGCTGTGGCTAATTGTTGAGGTAACGTAATTACAGTGTAATTCTAGTTGTACAAAGTTTTTTTTAGTATTTTAGCAACATATGTGAGGGAAACGTTAGCATTCTTGGTGGCTTTGTTGTCTTTCCATCGTCATTTTGCCTTCATATTGTTCAAACAAGACGTAACAATGACACGCTAGCTAGCTGAATTGCTAGTCATCGGCTAGTTCTCCGTCACCTAGCAACAGTGTTTTCGTGATTTTTATGTACTTGAAACGTGTTGTGAGTTTGCTTTCCCATGCCAAAATCACAAATTTCATTTGAGTACTAAACTAAACTGCGAGTGTGATGGCCGACCGTTTCCATAGCTACGGTAAAACTGTTGTCCAATGTCAGAGAGGTTAGCGTGGAGCTAAAAGTGTATTTCCCATTAATCACTCTGTCAGTGCTGAGTACAGGAACATCATAATGTCGTCATGTGAGAGCTCCGGGAGGGGGTCAGAGACCACACACACACACACACACACACACACACGGAAAGAGTAAGACCTTGGAGACTATCAGAGGCTCTGTCTGTATTCCCTTAGAGAGAGAGAGAGAGAGAGAGAGAGAGAGAGAGAGAGGACGTGGCTCCAGGGCAGTGTGTATTGACCTACATTAGCATGTGAAATAACCCACATCACTGTGTAGCACGTTTAACTGACGAGATTAAACCTGAACAACTCGATCCAGTCTCATTCCATTAGTTCTCCCTTCCTTTTCTTCTGTCTTCTCCCTCTTTTTTCTTTTCTCCCTCCTTCTTCTTTGTCGTTCTCTTGTGCTTTATATCTTTCTGTATCTCTGTTTTTCATACCTCGCTTTCTTTCTTGTTTATCTCTCTCTCTCTCTCTCTCACCTTGTCGGTTTCAATCATTGTCTTTTTTTCTTTCTTTCTTTCACTCTCTGTAATTGTCTCCCTTTCTTTTTTCCTTTCTTTCTTTCTTTCTTTCTTTTGAGGGAGAGTTGGTCATTTAACCCCCCTATCCCACACTCTGTCCGTCTCTTCTTTGCATGTCTTTTGAATTTGTCTGCTCTGTTCTTTTTTTTCTCATGAGGTTGTTCGCTCTGGTTTCAGTAAAGTGTGTCACTCATGCGCGCACACACACACACACACACACACACGCGCGCGCACACACACACACACACACACACACACACACACACACACACTGTAGGTTGGGTGCATCTCTGTGTAGTCTGCAACTTGTAGAATTAAATTGCTCTCCTCATCTGTCTCTCTCTTTAATTCCCTCGTTTCCAGGCTCCTCTACTTCCTCTGGTGAGATGTAATCCCTTGTTTTCTCTCTCTCTCTCTCTCTCTCTCTCTCTCTCTCGCTCACTCGCTCTCGCACTCTCGCACTCTCATCCTTTATCTCTCTCCTCAGAGCCATCTCATTCAAGTAGGTTGTTTTCTCTGTTCCCTTATCACTTCTCTTTCTTTTTTCCTTTCTTCTGTTTATCCTCCATTGAGCACTCCATCACAGACGCAGAAGGAAAATCAGTAGTGACACCAGGGAGGAGAGTCTCCCCCTCTCCCTCTCCCTCTCCCTCTCCCTCTCCCTCTCTCTCTCTCTCTCTCTCTCTCTCTCGCTCACTTCTCCTCCATTTGTTCTCCCCATCCTCATCCTGTTAGTTCTCTCACTCGGACACACGTACGCTGACGTTCCCGCTTCAGCACTGGATGTTGTTCAGAGTGTGGGACTGAAGGGGATCGGATTAAGCCGCTGAGCGCGCGTGTGTGCGCGTGTGTGTGTGTGGGACATGCTTGTCAGGGTTCGTCACAGCTTGTGCGGCTCACAGCGGGGGATGTGAGCGTACGCGAGCGTGCGTGTGTGTGTGCGCGCGTGTGCGCACGTTAGGATGCGTACAGCGCGAGCCTGGCAGTGTGGCGCTGGCCGTGCGAGGATGATGGCTGTGGTGAGGACGTCTCTGCAGAAAGTGGTGCTCTTCTTACACCGGCTTCAGAGAATGGCCATCACCTCACCACGCTACCAGAAACTCTGCAAGGTCAGTCCACACACACACACACACACACACACACACACACACACACACACACACACACAGTTGTCTCGCCAAGTCTGTTTGGGCTGCATGAGACCGAGTTCATGTTTTTATTCCTCATGTGAAGTTCTAAACAACGGCATGATTGATTCTCAATCCTCAATCCTGATTGGTCAGAAAGTATCGATTCATTTTGTTGTTTTAATACGTTTTCATTTCCATAGTAACAACTCGCACACGGACGCCGCACGCCTGTCTGCCTGTCTGTCTGTGCGGAAACTCCACGTAGTATAAGCTAATAATAAACAGATAAAAAAAGCGTGCTGTTGTCTAGCAAAGAAAAATGTTTTCTCTAAGATGTTTATTTAACATTCGTGGAAGGAGTCTCCAGTGTCAAGCTCCATAACAGGACGTTTCTGTGTGTTTTATTAAACTCATTAACTCGAAGAGAGAGAAAAGAGAGAGAGAGAAAAGAGAGAGAGGGTCTCGAGGAAGCGAATGTTTACCGCTAACTTGTCTCACGGATGCTCCAGAGTAAACAGTAGCAGTAAATGTAACAGTAAATGGACAAAAAGAACAATTTATCGTTTATTGGAAGCGCTGAACTTCGCGGTGGGAACGGTAACTCCGCTGTGCGTCACGCCGCATCACACCACCCCATCGTTGATTAGTTTCCTATAACAGCACACTCACAAGTGTTTTGTTCCTTACATATCACAGCGATGGCACTTTTGTAATATCGTTCTTGAAGGAAATCAGAATTCTGGACATTTTCTCAGATAGACTACGTGTTATTTTTCGTCCCGTATATGAATTTTGACTCTACCTAAGTATCAAATATTAAAAATTAAATCTCTATAATGTCTGTACTGTCAAAACTCTTCAACATTCAAGTCTAAATTTTGTGATGCTGAAGACAAAACCTTTAGATCATTTCTGAAAATTAGGACTGCTGCATGAGGCGAAGAAGAAAAAAAAATCCAGCTTAAAAAAAAAAAAAATCTGAGGCGTTCACTGGTGTCTGGAACAAAACGTTTTTTATGTTAATTTTTTTGTTACTTTTTTTATGTTATGCAGAATGTTAGTAAAGATTGACCAGTGACAGATAGCCTAGAGATCTACAAAAGTTTACTGTATTATATGTATGATGTTTATTTACATCTTATATTTTTCTAAAATACAAAAATAGAGTCTTAAATTGATTGTCCGTGAGTGTGGACGCGATGCACGAAAGGGTTAAATACGTTTCACAAAATATCTGTCTCAAAGACGTGTCAAAATGTTACGAACATGGGGACGTGCCGTGTGCGGGGATATGTGCAATGCCAAAAAATAATACAAATAAAATGCCAAAAAATAGAGTTAAATGGCATTCAGTCTGCTGAAAAGTCATTCTAAACTAAACTTTAAAATTAATTTTTAAAGCACTAAAGCACTAAAAAAATACAGGGAAAAAATACATACCTAAAAACATGACTTACAAATCACTTACAGTGCAAATATAATAAATATATAAATATAATAAATACAGTCTTTACACTGTACATGAACATTTCAAGTTCCAAAGAAGACATGTGAGGAGATGAGGTGAGATGAGATGAAGTGAGATGAGGTGAGGTGAGATGAGGTGAGGTGAGATGAGGTGAGGTGAGATGAGGTGAGATGAGATGAGGTGAGATGAGATGAGATGAGGTGAGGTGAGGTGAGATGAGATGAGATGAGATGAAGTGAGATGAGGTGAGGTGAGGTGAGGTGAGATAAGATGAGATGAGATAAGATGAGATAAGATGAGGTGAGATGAGATGAGGTGAGATGAGGTGAGGTGAGATGAGGTGAGGTGAGGTGAGATGAGATGAGGTGAGATAAGATGAGGTGAGATGAGATGAGGTGAGGTGAGGTGAGATGAGATAAGATGAGATGAAGTGAGATGAGATGAGGTGAGGTGAGGTGAGGTGAGGTGAGATGAGATGAGATAAGATGAGATGAAGTGAGATGAGATGAGGTGAGGTGAGGTGAGGTGAGATGAGGTGAGGTGAGATGAGATGAGTTACAGTTAGATGTTCTGTACTCTGTGTGTTTGCTCGGTCAGTATACACAGTCGTAACGTTTACATTTCGAAATGCTTTTATCCTGTTTTCGATCTGTCCTCTTTTTCATGTTGGTGAAATCGGTTATTTGGCCATTTCATGGAAATGTCGAGCTCACCATGAGCAAATAAACCCTTAAATGAAAAGTGCAGGAGAAAACAACTTAAATTAGCTGCTTGAGTCTAAATTCTCAGCCATCAGATGTTTTTTTTTGCCGGCTCGCTCTAAAGACTCGAATCGGAGCATTAGCGTACCGTGTCATAATCAAATAAAGCAGGAACTGAAGCTAAAGTACAAAATAAAGTGGGATACGTTTATTATATAAGAAATAAAACCGTCATCGGAAGCTAATGGACCTCGACACAGAGCGGAGTTACTGTTCCCGCCCCAAAGTTGATTATTTTCCTATTGCAGCATGCTCCGAAGTGTTTTAGTCCTCTTACAGCACAGCAAATGTCTATAATTCTGTTTTGTATCACTTTATACTTACATCTTGGAACGTCTGTGAGACTTAGCCTCTCTCTTTCTCTCTCCCTTGGCGTTAATAAGACCAAAAAAACAAACAACTCGTCATGTTACCAAGAAACTGGAAAACGTAAACGTATCCGTCTTGAAGACTTGGAAGGAGTCTCCAGTGTCAGTGCATTGTATAACTTTAGCTTTGAGTTCTCCAACGTGGGAAAGTCGTCAGGAGAAAAGAGAGACTGGCGAGGAGAGTCTACAGCTGCTGTTGTCTCGCAGACGTTCCACGACGTTAGATGTAACTCTAAATGGATAAAAATGTATGTATGATCATGTAACCGAATGACAGCTTACATTGATTTATTCCTTACGTATACTTTTAATTTAATATTTTTTTTAGTTGTTGAAAATGCGCAAAACAGAGTGTCCTGAAAGGTCATGTGACTGGACACGCCCACTGCCTTACAGGCAGACATCAATACGAGTTATAAAATAAATAATAAATAAAAAACGTCACATCTGTGACACTGAAGTTCCCCTGTTCTCCTTCCAGAAGGTATACTCCATTGTGTGTGTGTGTGTGTGTGTATGCTTTGTTTTTTCGTGAAACTTTCCCTTTGTGTAGTTGTGTAATTGTGTAATTGTGCGACGGTACAGGACGTGAGCGTG
>CM074960.1:20644712-20658072 GCA_037577455.1 Pangasius macronema
CATTATGCTGCTACAATATTTATTACACTGTCCACAGGCTGCTGCTCTCATGTTCACACTGTTTCAGCACTTGTACTGTTCTCTTTGTTCTACTGTCACTGGATTCACTTTAAACAGAACTGAGTGCTGGTGTCTGTCCCAGCGTCTGTCCCAGCGTCTGTCCCAGCGTCTGTCCCAGCGTCTGTCCCAGCGTCTGTCTCAGCGTCTGTCTCAGCGTCTGTCTCAGCGTCTGTCTCAGCGTCTGTCCCAGCGTCTGTCCCAGCTGTATATATGTATAAATGATGTCCCTGTAGTTGTGTGTTGTTGTGTGTTTGTCTTATGGAGCAGCTTGGCCCTGGAGGAATGTGGCTTCGTGTCTCTCTGCACTAACTGGCCGTGTGGCTGAGTGACAATAAACTCCACTGGACTTGACTTGAACAGCACTTTTCTATATGGACGCCATCAGAGCAGCGTTTCCTTATATAGACTCGAAGACACACCCACATTTCGACAGTAAAGATCTAAAAGGAAATGTCTGACAAACACACACACACACACAGACACACACATTCATAGCAGGGCAGCGCAATGAAATATTAAGCTGCGTTTATGGTGAATCTTTGATGGAATGTATCATTTGTAAGCCAATCAGCAACAGCTAGGGGCGGAGCCTCTGTGCATTAATGTGTTCATGTGGATTAGTTCCTGAATTACTGAATATATGTTTAAACACACTGCACTGTGACATTGTGTAATTCTCTCTCTCTCCCTCCCTCTCTCCCTCTCTCTCTCCCTCTCTCTCTCTCTCCCTCCCTCTCTCCCTCTCTCTCTCCCTCTCTCTCTCTCTTGAACAGCCCTTCCTGTTTCATTCCTCAGGGATGAAATAATCATGATGAAACTTTGTAAATTCATGCCATCATCCTCATCATCATCCTCGTCATCCTCATCATCATCCTCATCATCATCCTCCTCATCATCCTCATCATCATCCTCATCATCATCCTCGTCATCCCTCTCCTCACTGCAGTAGACGAGTGTGAGATAAACATGAACGTTCTTCTGGGTTCTTCTTTACCTTCACATTATTCTATCTGTTCAGAGTCGCCTCAAACTAAGAGGGAAGACGGAATAAAAAGAGAAGCGGAGGGCTGAAATTTAAATCATGTACACCCTTCTATCTATCTATCTATCTATCTATCTATCTATCTATCTATCTGAGATTGTCTCTTTTTAATGTCTTAAGACTGAGAATCAATGATGATGATGATGATGATGATTATTATTATTATTATTATTATTATTCTCTCCCATGTTTAGGTGTATAATAATCAGATAAATGCTCAGTATCACTGATCACAGCTTCATGTTTTAAAGAAGACGTTAAACGTCAAAGTTCCGTTTAACTGTTAAACCTTTACGAGAAGAGAAAAAGTGTTTTATATAGTAATGAACATTTTTATCTTTTTACATTTCTTCATTTTAAACAAGCTTTTAATTCTTACCATCTCTTCTCTTTTATCCTTCTTTAAGATCCATCTCTCTCTCTCTCTCTCTCTCTGTTCGTTTTTACTCCTCGAGCAACCTGTGGCTCACTGGACCACACACACACTCACTCATACACACACGACATCATACACACACACACACACACACACTCACTGTGTTGCGCTCTACACACTCTCAGTTCAGCAGTGTTATCTGATTTCCTGGTGAACTTCCACCAAAACGGCAGCCACAATAACAGGAAGTGAGTTGTGGAGCAGCTGGACGTCTGAGGGTCTCGCTCACACACTCACACACACTCACACACTCACACACACTCACTCACTCGCTCACTCACACTCACTCCCTCACTCACACACACTCGCTCACTCACACACACTCACACACTCACACACTGCCAGACGACGAGCCCAACATCGACGTTCACACACTTTATGTATTTCAGGCATTAGCACCGGGAGGATTTACGCTCGGGTAAGTGAAGATTCTCTCCTCGTCTCCGGAACCAGTCGAGTTTTACTGAGTTTTACGCTTCATGAGTTTACAGGAATAACGGCAGTAACCTGTCCTGTGATCTCTTCAGTTCACAGAACAAAGAACAGAATTCATTTTTGTTCCTTTATAATCACATATCTGACTGTTTTTATCTTCGATGTATATTTTATGTTTCACTTTAATCGTTTGAATTGCACTCGTTATCGTTATCGTTTAATTATTTCTTTTTCTCTTTATTGACTTTTGGTTAAAATTTAATCACCGTTTTAAACTTAGTTATAAATTGTCTAGTAGTTGAAAATCTAGCTAAGAGTAAAGTGAATTAAACAATGTTTATTTTTTATTGAAATCATCTGAATTAAATTCGGAAATTAATTTTAATTAAAAATTTCTAATTGGACTGATTCGATTCTCGCAGCCGCAGCTTTTATCCCGTTTGTTTTACAGCCGAGACTCTGAGCGTTTCTCCACCGGCCTCACTGCACTTAGTGACACTTAATGATGGTATTTAAGAAGTTTTTTAATGAAAATGATGTCACACAGTCACATGACATCATATCATATCAAAAGTGATGCACATGAAGGTTTGAATTGGGGTGGGGTCAGGGGCGGGGTCAGGGGCGGGGTTAGGGGCAGGGTTAGTATTTATACCTTTTCTTATGATTTCATTCATATGAATGAATGGCTCAGGGGCCTTTAAACACACTCAGTTTCCTTTTCTTCAAAACCTGTTTCATTTTTTATTAGCTTCTTTAATTATTATTCATAACTAACACTGAATCAGAACGAGTCGGGTTACGGTTCATCCCTGATCTCTGTCTGTCTACATTCTGAGGAAAAGAGGGTTCTGTGTTCAGAGGGTTCTTTGTTCAGAGGGTTCTTTGTTCAGAGGGTTGTTTGTTCAGAAGGTTCTGTGTTCAGAGAGTTCTTTGTTCAGAGGGTTCTTTGTTTAGAGGGTTGTTTGTTCAGAAGGTTCTTTGTTCTGAAGGTTCTCTGTTCAGAGGGTTCTTTGTTCAGAGGGTTGTTTGTTCAGAAGGTTCTTTGTTCAGAGGGTTCTTTGTTCAGAGGGTTGTTTGTTCAGAAGGTTCTTTGTTCAGAGGGTTGTTTGTTCAGAAGGTTCTTTGTTCAGAGGGTTCTCTGTTCAGAGGGTTCTTTGTTCAGAGGGTTGTTTGTTCAGAGGGTTCTTTGTTCAGAGAGTTCTTTGTTCAGAGGGTTCTCTGTTCAGAGGGTTCTTTGTTCAGAGGGTTCTTTGTTCAGAGGGTTCTCTGTTCAGAGGGTTCTTTGTTCAGAGGGTTCTCTGTAGAGTCGACCGTTCACAGGTTTCCTCTGGAATTCTCTCGGACAGGAAACACACTCCATTGTAATGTTCTTTGTAGAACCTTGAAGCTTTCCTGCCTCAGACTACAGAAGAACCCTGAGATTTGAGATTTGAGGTTTTTCCGAGAGTGTGTTTCCACATTTCTGCACCAGTGAGATGTATTTCGATGGCAGCTGAATGATGTTATGGAAACAGTGTTTAATGTAAAGGTGTGGTGAAGTGAGGAACAGGAAACACTTCCGCTGTTCCCACTTTCAAAGAACAGCAGAACTCGTTCATAACGTCTTTATTCAACACAACAACAATCTCCCACTTCACTGAAGCTGTGTGTAATGCAGAGCGCTCCTCATCGTCTATCGGAGAACAACATTAATAAATCATCCAAACATCTTCTGTATGAAGTTACACAGTATATAAAAGAAATGTGTTGGTTTTAATCCGGAGCTCGTATGATGATGTAGTGATTAGCATTAAAAGTTTGATGAGATGAGGTGAGATGAGATGAGATGAGATGAGATGAGGTGAGGTGAGGTGAGGTGAGATGAGGTGAGATAAGATGAGATAAGGTGAGATAAGGTGAGATGAGGTGAGGTGAGATGAGGTGAGATAAGATGAGATAAGGTGAGGTGAGATAAGATGAGATAAGATGAGATAAGGTGAGATGAGGTGAGGTGAGATGAGGTGAGGTGAGATAAGATGAGGTGAGGTGAGATAAGATGAGATGAGGTGAGATAAGATGAGGTGAGATAAGATGAGATGAGGTGAGATAAGATGAGATGAGGTGAGGTGAGGTGAGATAAGGTGAGGTGAGATAAGATGAGGTGAGATAAGATGAGATGAAGTGAGATGAGGTGAGGTGAGATAAGATGAGGTGAGATAAGATGAGATGAGGTGAGATAAGATGAGGTGAGGTGAGATGAGATGAGGTGAGATGAGATGAGGTGAGATAAGATGAGGTGAGGTAAGATGAGATGAGGTGAGGTGAGGTGAGATGAGGTGAGATGAGGTGAGATGAGGTGAGATGAGATGAGATGAGATGAGATGAGTTACAGTTAGATGTTCTGTACTCTGTGTGTTTGCTCGGTCATTATACGTAGTCGTAACGTTTACATTTCCAAATGCTTTTATCCTGTTTTCGATCTGTCCTCTTTTTCCTGTTGGTGAAATCGGTTATTTGGCCATTTCATGAAAATGTCGAGCTCACCATGAGCAAATAAACCCTTAAATGAAAAGTGCAGGAGAAAACAACTTAAATTAGCTGCTTGAGTCTAAATTCTCAGCCATCAGATGTTTTTTTTTGCCGGCTCGCTCTAAAGACTCGAATCGGAGCATTAGCGTACCGTGTCATAATCAAATAAAGCAGGAACTGAAGCTAAAGTACAAAATAAAGTGGGATACGTTTATTATATAAGAAATAAAACCGTCATCGGAAGCTAATGGACCTCGACACAGAGCGGAGTTACTGTTCCCGCCCCAAAGTTGATTATTTTCCTATTGCAGCATGCTCCGAAGTGTTTTAGTCCACTTACAGCACAGCAAATGTCTATAATTCTGTTTTGTATCACTTTACACTTAATTTATACTTGGAACGTCTGTGAACGTTAGCCTCTCTCTTTCTCTCTCCCTTGGCATTAATAAGACCAAAAAACACAACTCATCATGTTACCAAGAAACTGGAAAGCGTAAACATATCCGTCTTGAAGACTTGGAAGGAGTCTCCAGTGTCAGTGCGTTGTATAACTTTAGCTTTGAGTTCTCCAATGTGGGAAAGTCGTCAGGAGAAACGAGAGACTGGCGAGGAGAGTTTACAGCTGCTGTTGTCTCGCAGACGTTCCACGACGTTAGATGTAACTCTAAATGGATAAAAATGTATCTATGATCATGTGACCGAATGACAGCTTACATTGACTTATTCCTTACGTATACTTTTAATTTAATATTTTTTTTAGTTGTTGAAAATGCGTCGAAAATGCGCAAAACAGTGTGTCCTGAAAGGTCATGTGACTGGACACGCCCACTGCCTTACAGTCAGACATCAATACGAGTTTAATAAATAAATAAATAAATAAAAACGTCACATCCGTGACACTGAAGTTCCTCTGTTCTCCTTCCAGAAGGTATACTCCATTGTGTGTGTGTGTACGCTTTGTTTTTTGTTTTTTCGTGAAACTTTCCCTTTGTGTAGTTGTGTAATTGTGTAATTGTGCGACGGTACAGGACGTGAGCGTGGTGCGTTCGAGGGTTTTGTTTTTCTGCGACGTTTCCTTTTCCTCAGTAATTGGGTTCCTGCGGTGTCTCGTCGTAAAGTAGTACACGCAGGGAGCGGAGAAGTTCTACTTCCTGTAACGACCCCGAGACGGAGGAGAGAACCGCGGGTGGTGGAGATGTTCCTGTCGGCTCGTTTGTTCCTGGTGTTCGTTTGGAGGAAATTGAATAAGCTGAGAGCAGAAATCGTGCTTTATGAAGGAGACTGACTCTCGCCGACACGCCCGAGTTCTTACAGCGAGTGTTTGGGGGAAAATTTCAACAATTCCCCTCTCAGTCTAAATCAAAGCAGTCAGACAAAACCTGTTGTGTGTGTGTGTGTGTGTGATGGTTGCTGCTTCAGATTAGCACTGGAGCTATAAGGCTAATGTGGCTAACTGGTAATGAGTGTGTGTGGGTGTGCGTTTTGTATATGCTTGTTGCGTGACTACAGAGTGAAATCTCTGCCTAATACCTTTATTGCTTTTAGTGCTGTGTGTGTGTGTGTGTGTGTGTGTGTGTGTGTGTGTGTGTGTGTGTGTGGGAGATAGAAGGAGGGAGGCTCCCTGAGTCATATGCACTAATGCATGCGTATTCTATCTGAATTGTGCACTCTCTTCCTGTCTCTCACTCTCTCTGTCTCACTCTCTCTCCGTATCTCTCTATCTTTGTCAGTCTCTCTTTCTGTCTCTCACTCTCTCTGTCTCACTGTCGTTCATTCTCTTCTTCTGTCTTTCTGTCTCTTTCTCTATCTCACTCTCTTTCTTCCTCTTCTTTGTCTTTTGCTCTGTATCTCTCTGTATTTTTGCCTGTCTTTGTTTCTCTATTTGTCTCTCCCTCTCTTTTTTTTGTCCCTTCTTCTCTCTCTTTTTCTCTCTTTCTCTCTCTCTGTTTCTCTCTCCCTAATCTCTCTGAAGTCAATTGTGCGTGTGTGCGTGTGCGTGTGCGCACGCGCGTGTGTGTGTGTGTGTGTGTGTGCGCATGTACAAGAGGATTGAACTTATCTGGAGTGTAAGAGAAGATCGTGACTAAGCTCGAATTGTGTTTAGATACTCTGGAGCTTCCCAGAGAGAGACAGAGGGAGGTGTGTGTGTGTGTGTGTGTGTGTGTGTGTGTGTGTGTGTGTGTGTGTGTGTGTGTAGCAAGGCTCTGTATGTTAATAATGTCCAAGGATGCTTCTTTATTCTCTCTGGGCTGTGCGATCAAAGCTTGTCAAAGTATCCCTGGCTGATGGACCAATTCACTCACACTCTCTCTCTCACACACACACACACACGCACACGCGCACACACACACATGGAGAGCGTGGGGTCACTGAGCTACATGAGGGAGGATTAAGGATGAAGGATGATGATTAGGGATGATGCAGGTGGATGATAGGGTTTCATCACGGAGGCCTTCGTCCATCTGAGCCACACATTTTCCACCCTGCGCCTGTCTCACACACACTCGTCCATTTATACTTTTATTTCTCCCTCTCTTTCTGTCTGTCTATGTGTGTGTGTGTGTCTCTCTCTCTCTCTCTCTCTCTCTCTCTCTCTCTCAGTTGGTCTCTCTCTCTGTCTCTGACTGTTTTTCTCTCTCTCTCTCTCTCTCTCTCTCTCTCTCTCTCTCTCTGTCTATTTGTCTGTCTCTCAAAGTTCCAAGTATGCTTTATTGACGTTCCTGTTTTTAACGATGCTGCCAAAACATGCGTGTTTGCCTGTGTTTGCCTTTGAGTGAATGAGTGTATGTTTGGATATGTGTTTGCGTGCCTACTTGTGTGTGTGTGTGTGTGAGTGTGTGTGTGTGTGTTGGAGTGTGTGTGTGTGTGTGTTGGAGTGTGTGTGTGTGTGTGTGTGTTGGAGTGTGTGTGTGTGTTTCAGTGCCTGTGTGTTTGCCTGTGTGTTTGTGTGAGTTGGCGTATGTGTTTGGGTGAATGAGTGTGTGTTTGGGTGTATGTTTGCGTGCCTGCTTGTGTGTGTGTGTGTTGGAGTGTGTGTGTGTATCTGTGTTTCAGTGCGTGTTTGGCGGTGCATTGGAGTTTGCGTGCCTGCTTGTGTGTGTGTCTGTGTTTCAGTGCGTGTTTGGCTGTGAGTGTGTATGTGTGTGTGTTTGATGTTGTTCATTGAGCTTTGGCTCAGGTTGGAGATGTGTGTTGCTGTATGGCTCAGGGGATGAGTTTCTTTGGGCAGGTGGTTAGTGCTCAGTACTCAGTGCTCAGTACTCAGTCCTCAGTGCTCAGTATAAAGTGCTCAGTGCTCAGTATAAAGTGCTCAGTGCTCGGTGCTCAGTGCTCAGTATAAAGTGCTCAGTATAAAGTGCTCGGTGCTCAGTGCTCAGTATAAAGTGCTCAGTGCTCGGTACTCAGTGCTCAGTACTCAGTGCTCGGTACTCGGTGCTCGGTACTCAGTGCTCGGTACTCGGTGCTCGGTGCTCGGTACTCGGTACTCGGTGCTCGGTGCTCGGTACTCAGTGCTCAGTGCTCAGTGCTCAGTACTCAGCGAGTTGAGGCCGGAGTGGTTCAGGAGGAAAACCCTGAGCTCTGCCGCTGGGTGATTTGTGGTGAGTTTTCAGTAGAGTTTCATAGAATTAAATTTGGACTGATGTCCCAGGTTTTGCAGTTGATTAATGGGCCCCATCTTTCACTCCTGTACAGAAGTGTTTGAAAGGGTATCGGTGTGATTATGTGTTTTGTGTAATTTGGATTTTATTGCTAGAGAACTCTGTGTGCTTCAGCTATGGGCTTCTGTACTGGGGGAAAAATCTCTCTCTCTCTCTCTCTCTCTCTCTCTCTCTCTCTCTCTCTCTCTCTCTCTCTCGCTCGCTCTCCCCTTCTGTGCCTTTCTATCTGTCGCTATCTCTGTCTATTTATTCGTCACTCTCTGGTTAAATCTCTTCCTCTTTGTCTCTCTCGAGTGCAGCACTGCTTTACTGCCACAGCTGTTAGATTACATTATTGCCGAAGTGAATATCACAGGCAGAGTGTGAGCTTTATAACAGGGTAATGTACTAATATTAATATTAATTATAAAGAAACAGGAAAAATGGATTTATCAGTAAACAGGTCATAGCAGAAGATAAGAAAGTCTCTCTCTCTCTCTCTCTCTCTCTCTCTCTCTCTCTCTCTCTCTCTCTGTTACTGTATATCTCTTTCTATCTGTCTCTGTTCCTCTGCCTTTTACTGTCTTTGTCTCTCTCTGTCTATATCTCTATCACTCTGTCTGTCTCTCGCTCCCTTTCTTTCTGTCTGTTTTTCTCCATTTCAATTCAGTTCAAAGGTTGCTTTGCATTTCTCTCTCTGTCTCTCCATCTCTCCGTCTCTCTGTCTCCTTGTCTGGCTCTCTATCTGTTGCTTTCTCTGTTTGTCTCTATTTATTTCTCTCTTTCTGTCTATATATCTATCCATCTGTGATTCTCCGTCACAACCACCGTCCCCACCCCCTGTCACTATCTTCAGCCTCTGTGTCTTATCTCTCTCTCTGCCTATATCTCTGTCTCTCTCTCTCTCTCTCTCTCTTTCTGTTTCCTTGTTGTAAACTCAAGCCTGCTAGCTGACATTCACACGCATTTGAACAACCTCTCTCTGCTCTCAAGTCCCTCTCACACACACACGCGCGGTCGTGTTTCCTTTGCTTGCTCTCCTCCTTTTGTTTCTCTGCGTGTTTCTCTCACCCTTTCTTGCACTCTGCTCTATTCTCTGTCATTTCTTTGAATGTTTCGTTTATTTTTGCACCCTGCTTCCCTCTCCATCTCTCTGCATCTTTGCATTCCCTTTCAGGTTTCCTTGGAGTTTTTTTGACTCTCTCTCTCTCTCTCTCTCTCTCTCTCTCTCTCTCTCTCTCTGAGAGAATGCAGAAAATGCACTCGGCTTCTCCCGTCTCTTTCACTCCACACATCTGTCGCTCTGCCAGATGTAATAGCTGATGACCTTTATAGACATCTGAACAAATATGACCCATAACAATCCGATCTTTTTGTTCGGCTCCACTGTGTACACCCAAAGCTTAGAGAAATACACAAATTAAGGATATAAACTTTTAAAAAAATGTGGAAACGCAACATTTTTACCTCCATTTACCTTTTTTCTTTCCTCTGTAATAACTTCTTTTGTGCTTAGCTGTGCACTAAAGAAGATCAAGATCTGCTTTTGTTTTATGTTTCGTCTGTTTAGTCCTTTGAGTTTTGTTTGTTTTTCTGGAAAACCACCCAACATGCTATCTGTTTATCTTTATTTCTCACACTGTTTAGTCTGAAACTGTGGAGCTTGGACGCTCGTAAAGTATTCGAATATACACCTGGTGTTCATTTTCTTTGGTGTATTTAATTAAAAAAAAATCTCCCCCCCCTTTGTTTTTGCTAAGGGTAAGGTTTCAGATTTAAAAAATAAGAAATCAGAGCCCTAAATACAAATCCCGAAAATTCAAAAATAGCCATTACAACCTGCTTAAAGTTCTCAGGAAGTTGAATGTTTCTAAGCTCCGCCCTGTTTTCCTGGTCGCTCATGCTGCTTATAGTTTGTTTTCGTAGACTTCGCACTAGCTTTGTTGGCAGATTAGCAAAGCAAACTCCCCGTGCTAGCTACGTACACTCGCCAGACACACCAATTTCAAACGTCCTACATCTGACCATGTGACTAGTGTGTGTGTGTGTGTGTGTGTGTGTGTGTGTGTGTGTGTGTGTGCACGTACACGATTGGTAACACGTCCTTCATCGCTCATCACTACACACCACAGATGGTGATGATGGTGATGATGACTCCACTCTTAACCCTCGTTGGTTAAGGATCAGCAGCCTGGCACTAACACACACACACACACACACACACACACACACATGAAGCCTTCATAAATCATTAGGATTAGAAGCTTAGTGTTGATTAAAAAGCAATTACCTCAGCAGACATGAGCATGTGTTTGCGGATGCACATGCGCACACGCATGCGTGTGTGTGTGTGTGTGTGTGTGTGTGTGTGTGTGTGTGTGTGTGTTTGCGTTTCCTGAGGACTTATTTGCACAGCAGGGATGAAAATCTAATCCTGGTATGAGTGTGACATGCTTCTGCAGGCTGGGAATCCGCAAACAGAGATTAGTGATGCCATAGTCCGGAACATGCTGATTGAAGTGTAAGTGTGTGTGTGTGTGTGTGTGTGTGTGTGGGGTAGATTTTCTTAGCTGTTTGTGTGGATCATAGCTCCTAGCTGCACATCTGTATACTCAATTTACAATGTAAGCCCATGAATCGGACTTTAAGTAAAGAAAAGCCATCTATTTAAAGTGAAAGGGGTGTGTGTGTGTGTGTGTGTGTGTGTGTGTGTGTGTGTGTGTGTTAGAGAGAGAGAGAGAGAGAGAGAGAGAGAGAGAGACTGGCTCACTATAAACTCACACTTGTACTGTGAAAGGACTATTAATTAACTACCTAACATCTTTCTTTCTACACACACTTAGTGAAGTGCACTCCTGGTCACACACACACACACACACACACACACACACACACACACACACACACACACACATTCGCTCCTCACACACTTCTGCAGTTCTGTTTTTAAAGCATTTACCAAACAGGCGTCAAATCGGATAATTGATGGCCCGATCTTCACCCGTGAAACGGCTCCACCTACCGCCCTCAGGCGGATCGCTCACGGTCGGCTTTATCTCACGTCGTTTATTTCTGATTGTGAGAAATGACCCTTTTTCACACTGAGCCACACTCCGAGGGTTGCCAGGTCTGAGCCAGAATAGCTTTGCAAGTGGTTAAAAATAAAAGCGGAGTGTTTATCCATTCATTTTGGTGCCGTGGGGTCCGGTGAGGTTGCTGGGTACTCCGAGGGTGGTTCTTGATAACAGAAGATGACAGACATTTAAGGAAGTGTTCTGAGAAAATCTCGTAAGTCTATATATCCGTCTTCGGAGGAAAACGCCCCCTCAGCTTCTCGGCTAGGAAAGTCGGGAAGGCGTCATCAGCCCTGAGTTTAGCATGTGATGCCACGTCATCATGGCCACCGCTTCACTACTTCAAAGGAGTTCATAGCAGTATTCACTTTAGATTTATCAACATAGGCGCGTTAGTTGGTTAAATCTACAAGTTGCTTCAATTTTGGGGAAAATAAATACGTCATCAAATTCTTGCAGTATGATTCATATTTTTAGGGATAGCATTTTTTCCGACTGAGTACATGCTTTTAGTGCCTGATGCTGATATGATGATTAAATGAGTAACCTAATGGTCTCTAAATAGACTAAGTAAACGACAGAAGATTGTGATAATGAAGCTGCGTACACACCCCGAAGTTTAAGACCGGAAAGAAAAAAAGCCATAATAAGTTTTTAACTTGCCTACTTTTCCTATTATCCTCCATTTCCACCTCCTCCTGCACTCTTTTCTCTTTTCCGCCTTTCATCATGTGTAGGCTTTGAGTCTCTCTCTCTCTCTGACAGCCCCTCTCACTGCCGCACTTTTTTTCCCCTCTCGTCACTCCTGCTCTCTCATTCCACTTCTTTTTTTTTTTTCCCCTAAAGCGTGACTTATGAAGACAGTACTGTGCTTTCCGAGTACCGCTCCAGCACCATCTCTCGCCTTTCCCCGACTCCCTTCCTATCCCTCTCTCTCTCTTTCTGCCTCCATCTATCAGAACGCTTGAACTTTCTAAGCTTGTTAGGAAAGTTTTCAAATGGGTTTGTCTGACACCGAGCTCAAAATTGTGCATTTGTTGAACCCAGGCCTAAGAAGTTACCGTCAGACGAGACCGACCGGACGTATTAAATCGACTATTTAGACAAAGGTAATGGGAAAAGGCCTACGATACAATAGCGCTTTTAAGCGAACCAAGCGTAAGCTGCCGTGTTCACTCATGCAAACCGGTAAACCTGAGCTGGTGTTGGGTGCTTTCTTTGAAGACTGTATTTGACTTATGTCCTGTTTGCACACACTGTCTCACAAGACCATCTGCAAGTCATGGAAAAAATAGAAAAAATGAGAGCGATGCAGCGGCACTTTAGTCCTTTGGTCTGTCCAGCTCTCTCACCTCCTCGTCTGGACGTTCTACTCAAACAGATAAGCTTCAACTTTCATGCCAATACTGCCATCAATGCCATGATGCTCGTCATGTCACAGATTGCTAACTAGCTGAGCCGAGCCTCTGGATTGTAAAGCTGCAATGCATTCTGGTTCTTTGAGTAGTCTCCTTTACTTCTATGCTGGATTTCTCTATGCTGGGGAGGAAAGTGAGGAAAGAAGCTCTTCCTCTGTTTCGTTTTTAGGAGCTTACAGCAAATCCTGATTATCACTTAATGAGACTGTGGAGATTTGTTCTCCTATTGAACACCATCGTAACTGTTGGCAGTAAGTGTGACATCAGCACAGGGGTACAACTAATACTGCTCATGGGAATAACAAACATACCTAGCACAAAGCGTCAAATTAGCACCAGTATTACTAAACACATCACAGATATTTCAGTAGAAAAATATTTAATGTGTATCAGGATGAAATTTTCCTTTACATTCTTGCCAAATAGTATTTCATCTGTTAAAAGAGTGGATTCCATCAGTGTGATTTGAGAAGTGCTTGCAAGGACACGTTGACAGTTAGCCTTGCTTTCACAGAGTGGTTTTAATAGCTCCGTGAACTCCTATGTGCTACCGAAAGCATCCAATTCAGACCTGCTGTCGAGCAGAAAGAGCCACCATGCTTTCAAACCCTCCGGCCATGGTCACTCCTTCTTCTTCTTCTTCTTCTTCTTTCGGCTTTTCCCTTCAGAGGTGGCCACAGCGAATCATCACTCTCCACCTATCCCTATCTTCTGCATCCTCAACACTTGCACCCACTAGCTTCATC
>CM074960.1:20658172-20690939 GCA_037577455.1 Pangasius macronema
GTCCCTCTGATGTACTCGTTCCTAATCCTGTCCAACCTCGTCACTCCCAAAGAGAACCTCAACATCTCCAGCTCTGCTACCTCTAGCTCTGACTCCTGTCTCTTCCTCAGTGCCACTGTCTCTAAACCATACAGCATGCCGGCCATGGTCACTCCACTCTTCAGATAATGAGCAAGAAGAAAATAAGGAAGAGAAAGAGCTGGAGATGAGATTAGAGATGCAGAGACTCAGAAAAATGTGAATAGCTTGTTCTTCTTTACATGCTCTGCTTATAAACAGGGAAAATAAACAAGTCTACTATGTTCTGTGTCTTTTGTTTGCTACCAACAAGACCAGATCTTTGAGTGGGAGTGGGAGTTGCTCTCTTTCTTTCTCTCTTTTGGAATACAGTAATTAACTCAATGATCCTACCACAGAGAGATGGCGAAGCTTACAAAAAGTTTAGATGCTAGAATTAGCACCGGTCTGAGACTGCATCGAATCAGACTGGCTTATTAGGATACAGCCCACATGGCTGGAGAGAGATTTCAAGTGTGGGCAGCTGGGTTGGCTGCCCTTGGACGTGCACCTGTCCAATTTAACGGCCGATGCTAAATTTGTAGTTATTTATGGCTCACTGTTTGAGCGATGGTGGGCTGGAATTGATCACTGGCCGGCAAGCTGAGAATTATTGGCACAGTTATCGTGAAGAAGGATCAGTGGAAATGCAGCTCTATTAAGAAGATGAAGGGCGTATAATCTACAGCGAGCACCTATACAAGTCCTTCGGTTTGATAGGGGGAAAAAAGCATACTATAATTTAAATTACCATTCCTGTTTTGCACAAAGTATAGATTTTTTCCCATTTTCTCCCCAATTTGGTCATTTGCCAATTTGTAACGCGCTCGGAAGAAAAGCACAAACTCTTCCACATACATTAGCTCACAGTAGCCCACGATTGGCTAGTGTTGCTCTGATTGACAGGGGAGAGAGTAATGCCATTCCTCTTACCTCCCAGACAGCAGTTTGGCGCTCTAGGATTCTCAGCCACAAGACAGCTGTGGCATCGTCTTGATTCGGATTTGTGATAGCTGTAGTGCGAACACATTTCTGTTCACATTACTGAGCAAAATAAGAGGTTATTAAACGGCTGTGTTTGTCTGTATGTTGGTAACTAGTCTGTAGAAATGTCCATCTATTGAACAAGTGGTCAGACAAGCATTCATTATTGGACCATGGCCCAGGTACTGGCCCAAAATGGATATTTTTAATACATTCACTTTGCTCAAGTGGACAAGATCATAAAATGCCTAAGGTACTTTTCATCTGACGAATTACCTCTAAAAGCTTTTCGCTTACTTCATGGCCAAGAATGTCTTTGAAAACCAGAGAAACATTTAAGTATAAGTACATAAAGGAGTCAAGCAGGTGCTGACTTTTGTTTGCTACCCAGAAGATGGTCACCAGTGAGCAAAGAATGAATCATTTCATAAATACTCTTAATAGTAAATATACCAGGTAAGGTACACTTTTAGAAGAAGGGATATTCAGGAGTTAGGAGTTCTAGTTTGGAAACCTTTCTGATAGGGGCTGTATGATGTACTCTATTATTATAGGGTCCTGTGAAGTGGAGGCAATTTTACATGGCAGATGACCAATCACAGCCCCTCAGCAAACAAGAAGTTTGTCTCATTCACTCACCGCTAACTGTTTAAAAAAAAACAAACTCTAATAACATTTACAGGAGGGATGCCATGATTTTCCGTCAGTCCAGTGAGTATATCTTCCTTGTGTCACTGTCTTCAAAAACTGGTTCACAAGACTACAACCTCCAGGATTCTGAAGATTCTTAAGGTTGACTGTTCCAGGAATGAAAGCAAAAGAATGACCTCGTAATGCAGTGTTTTAGCAATCAAAGAAGAATGACCTCAGAATGGAGTTTTCCAACAATTCAAGAAAAATGACCTCACAGTGGTGTGTTCCAGCAATCAGAGGAAAATGATCTCATAATGGAGTGTTCTATAAATAAGAGCCCAGACACCTCATCAAGGAGTGTTTCAGCGATTAGTGACTGGTGATGTCATAGTTTAACGCTACAAAAAAGTCAGATCAAACTTACTCCGCAATGCAGTATTCCAACAATCAGGACTCGGTCAGGAGCAGGAGTGTTACAGTTGCTGCACCGATCTGTAGTGGTGAAGTTTGCGGATAAAGCTCTTTGTTTAAGGTTAATAAGATTACAAGTACAGGCAGTGGATATGGGGTTCCTTCTCAGGGTTCCTGGGCTTACTTTCCATTATAAGGTGAGGAGATAGATGATCCGAGAGTGCTTCAGAATAGAGCTAATGCTCCTCTGAAAAGGAACCAATTTTGGCGCTTTGGACATCATCTGGATACAAGGATACTCTCTGGCCAGTTCATGTCCCACTGGACGGAGACCTTGGAGCAAGACCTGGGACCTGCCGAAGAGATTATATGACACAGTTGAATTGGGAAGACCATATACCAGATAGAAGGAAACCGGAGAACCCGGAGGAAACCCGCACAGCCACGGATAGAACACAACGAAATGTTTTATTAATTACAGCCTGGATGCCTTACAGCCAAGCGTCACAGTAATCATACCCTGATGACCTCATAGTGGAGCGCTCCAACAATTAGACCCGCTTGGAATACTCAAGTATAATATTATTTTTTTTAAGACCTCCAAATTATTCTGACTTTCACATGGAGGATACAGTCAGTTAGTGTCTAATGACTCACAGTAGAAGTACTCCTTTCATAGTGGAGTTTTTCCAACAGTCAGAAATTGAGAACCTCACGCTACTCTCCTGCATTATTGGACGGATCTCATTACATGAGTTCAGAGATGGGTTGTGATTGTCTTTGGAGTTTGTTGAGCTAGCACACGCTAAGGTTCAGCAGTGGAGACTAATAAAGCTAATTAGGCTAGCAACTCTCTCNCACACACACACACACACACTGTAATGATATTCTGTCAGAGAAAGATATTCCCATTTGTTCAAATCAGGTCAGGCCAACCTAGACTTGTAAGGAGGTAATAATTGATGCTCTACTTACTGTTTCTAGGGTTATTTGTGCAAACCGTAGTACAGGAAGTGGACTTTTATTCAGAATGATTGGCTTGATTTCTGCGAATTTGATTTTTGCATTAGTCTAAGGCTGATTCATTCGTTAGCAGCAGAAGGTTAACTTACATTTCTAGTCTTGCTACCACAATTCGTGAGACACTCAATATCTTCTACATGCCAGCCCAGACAGAATGTCACATTTTAACATTTTAAAACCCAGATTCTCTCTTCTGTCCACCCTCTTCTGGCAGCAAACATATAACCCAGAATGCATCATCCCTTTGCCTCTAAAAGGTCAAAAAAACACAATTCGGGATTTGACATTTAAGCCATCCCTACATATCATTATGACTTGTTAAATGACGTTAAATTTATATCTCGAGCACGGTGGCATTTATATGAAGAGATATTTATCTTGGCCTCTGAGTGTCTGAGTCTGGCCTTACAAGCAAGCAATCATGGCGCATCTGTTTAATGGCTCACGGCAATGAAAATATCTAACAGTATATCCAAAAGCAGTTAATCCAAGGAGTTGATCTTTTACTTCCTTACTTAGTCAGTTAGTTTGTAAAGGTACAGGGAACTCTGCTACCATGATTTTTTTTTTCTTGTGCTATGTTTATTCCTGACTTAAATGCTTAAATACTTGCCTTCGAATAGTCCAGCAGGATTCGCCAAGATCCAGATTGTAGGAAATGTAGAAGAATACCCAGCAAAAAACATTGGTTGGGATATGGATTTTGTGGGTGCTGGTAACTTCAGTGAGGCTCTACACCCATCAGCAAGAAATCAAGAGTTAACCATAAGGTCAACTTGGTGGTTAAGGATTAAGGAGCTACAAGCATGACCAAGACTTGGTAGAGGAGAAAACAATGGAGGTAGATAATTGGTTGAGGATTATGGCGCATTACCAAGAAAGCAGAGTGGTTAACGATTAAGGAGCTTCACCCATGACCAAGAAATCAGTTTACCATGAAGTTCACTTGGAAGAGGTGAACATAAAGTTGTGGTGGCTCAGTGGTTAAGGATTAAGTGTTTATGCCCATGACCAATAAATCAAGAAGATAAGTTCCAGGACTAGGAGGGATTGTTCTATCATGGCTGGTTCCTTGACCCCTAAGGAGCTCTTCACCCTTTAAGGATTGACGCTGAGATATGTGAAGAGAAAGGTGTTGAGCCAATAAAACTACTATTTTGTTGTAAAAGATCAGAAACTAACCAAACACAGCAAAATGAATTAAATGTCCAGGAAAGAAAGAAAGAAAGAAATCTCTGTTTGGTTTCTCCTGTGAAAATCTATAACTTTTAGATGTGGGCTTTGTGAAATTGTTTTATTACCTGAAAACTAGCTGAGTATCCTGTTTGCCTGAGTATCCTGTGTACGAGTTGCTGACTGACTCACGCATTGCAAGGCAGTATACGGAAATGAGCAACCTTGCGCTGGCCTGACCTCACCCCCTACTAAAAAATGATTTAGGACTATGGCTGTGTGTGGGTGTGTGTGTGTGGGTGTGGGTGTGTGGGAGAACGATTTAAATCTCCGCTTAGCCATTATTGCCGAGCTCTCAGTGAGGCCGTTCAGTAATGCTGTTCAATATTGATAAAATGACTGTATTGCTGCATATTGCTGAGCGAGCTGATGGATAACAAAACACATCGGTTAGCACGTTGTACGGTTTGCAAAAAACGGGCTTCTAGTACTTAGTGATATTCTTCCTCTTGGTTCATAAATGAGCTGAATATGAATATTTGACAGTGTGAAGTCTGCTGGTGCTGTAATTTTGCTGAGGATGGTACATTGGTGTGTAGTTACGTCTGCATTCAGATTTCCCATGATGTTTCCTATTGTGTTTCTTACAGTTAAATATATATTACTACACTGTGTTTGGACTCTACCTTTTCGTCCTGCAGATATCTTGCACTTAAGTGATAAGACCAAATGTAAATGAAATTCTGTTTTGGTAGTTGTTAAGTGTCAAGCTCCAGGCCAAGTCCATATATTGATCAACTCTCACTGAATGTTGGACGCATGAGCCAATAGAAATTGGAGAGCTATTTTTTTAATCTACTTCTCGTACTTACTTTTTGAATTCTCAGATTTTATTGCCTATTGATAAGAGCTGTTGAGATTTCAGTAATTGGCCATCATATCTCTTCTGAACTCAAGTGGGGGAAAAAAAAAACCTTTAGACATACTCTACTGCCGAGATCATTATACGGTGGGCCATTTGGCGAGTTTCCTCTGGCCTCAACCTGTCCTTCAACAGATTTTTCCAGTTACATTAAAAGTGATAACATGCTCATGTGAATAGCCAAAAATACTACAGTTAGCTGGTAGTCTGAAAAAAGATGAGTGCTCTTAAGCAGAATTTCAGAAGGAGACAGGAGAATGTTGAAATGAGCTGAAATGTTGCTGGATATTAAATGCACCCTATAAATGAATGAATAAAACAACCAGTGCAGTGTTATAATGTATTGTTGTTGGTACTGTTGGTTTTAAATACATTATTATTTTGTGAGGTGTTAATCAGGCATTTGTTCGTCCGTTCATTCATTCATTCATTCATTAGTTTGTTTGTTGTTTGTTCAACTCCATGAGAATTCGCCTCTAAAGCTAACTGATGCTCTGCTGGTTGCGATGAACCTGAAAGTCAGTGCACTTTGCAGACTTCCCAGTTTTGTTTGCCAGCTTGATGAGGATTGACTGTAGCACAGATAGGTCTGGCTGTAAATTGTGGCTACAGTCTTGGGGAAAATATCGTGTAATTTAACCTCACCATTAGGCCAATCTTCCATTTGGCCAAACTGTTCTGTAAAAGCGACAGTTGCATTATAAAGCAAGAGCAAAGAGCCACATAGTGCAGTTCAGTTATGTGTGTGTGTGTGTATGAGTGTGTGCGCGTGTGTGAGCGAGAGAGAGATTTATGTGGAGCCCATTCAGAAGTAAAAGCTGCTCAACACTAAGTGCTTTTACTCAGTTTGCTCTTGCTAATGCAGCAGATGGTGAGAAACAAAAAGAGAGAGAGAGAGAAAGCAAAAGAGAGATGAATTCCAGGAACTACAAGGACAGACACACGATCAGAGGGAAATGCGAAAAGAAAGATGGTGAGACGGATAGCACAAGGCGGTATGAGAGATAAAGACACAAAATGAGGTTATTTTCCTCTTTCCAGCCATCTGACAGTGCTGAGATCTGACTTGTCTGTTTTGGGAGCTCCCAGGAGCGCCATGACCTCAGCCTGCTGTGATGCTCGAAGAGAAATTGGTTATCTTGCAGAAATGTAGTTTCCTTATTTTGATTTTTTTTTCTCGTTACACGCTAAACCCGAGCTGTCTTTGAAGGCATCACTAGACTGGAATACAGTGAGGTACAGAAAGCTACACATCTTCCCTGAGGACTACAGGAATAATCGTGAAACATATGGACTGCATTGGATTGATTGATTGATTGATTTAATCTTTTTCTATTTGAAACCTTTTTTTGTGCGTTCAATATAAAAGCTTCACTACCAAATTTACGTAATGGAAGTCTGGAGAGGAAGTTCACATGAGACTATCATCACATGACCGATACAATATCTGCGAATAATTTACATACTCGCCATGATTGGCCATTGGTTCTAATCGACACGCGGTACAGCTCAGTCCAAATCTGTTGCGCTAAATCAAAATAATGAGCATTAATTGGCTTAATTGCTTTAAATTGTCATACATTGCTGTATGAGTTAGCAAAACTAAAGTCAGTCTCGAACTCTTCTCAACCATCACAGCTGAATCATTTCTTCTCGCACAGATACAGAGAGAGAGAGAGAGAGAGAGAGAGAGAGAGAGAGAGAGAGAGATGTTTTATCTTGGAACTTACCCTCAAATAAGTAAAGAATAAAACATCTGTTTATTATCTGTTTGTTAGACTTATTACGTGGAGTGACTGCCATACAACGTGATAGAAACTCTAACGTATATAAACCTGTGATTTGAAGCCGCACTACTACCAGATTATCTTTCTGACCAATCAGATGTGAGAACTCCGCAGCGCTGCGGCGTGAGGAATGTTAACACGGAAGAGTAAAAGCTTCTAGGCAGCCTCAACACAAAGAGCTGGAAGTTAGTGAAGCAGATAGACACTCTGCACCTATTTAAATATCATCGAGTGAAAAAGCACTCGTTTTATTGACACTCAGGAATAATACGAAAACAGCAGGAAGTGCGGCGTTTTCAATAAGAGCAGATCCCACACAATGCACAATTACTGAATCACTTGCTCTTATGTTCTCTCCAGCTCTTGTTCACAACTTTACAATCACTCTCAATCTCTTGCTGACTCACTCCCTCACAGCCCACACACACACACACACACACACACACAGATACAGACAGTGTGTGCAGTAGCTTATTAGGTGGAATCACACTGGTAGACGATGGTAGAAGAGGTTGGGTGGGTAAGACACAGGAACGAGTACGGACCATACACTCGATATGAAGATGTGTAGACACACACATTTAAGTAATGGTACTGGCATGTGTTTGGGAGGTGGGAGGAAACCGGAGAACCCAGAGGAAACCATATGGACCATACGGGGAGAACATGCAGAAGACACACAGAGAGTAAGCTTAAGATCAGGATCGCACCCAGGAACCATGGAAGCTGTTCCATGTCCAAACTAACTTAAGGTGATGAAAAGAACGTAAACTTAAAACTACATCCATTACTCTCTCACCGTGAAGGTTTACGAGATGACACAGGCATGAGAGAAAGTCTTACCAAAGCAGTTTTACGTAACTGGATCAGGACAATAAATAAGGAAACTGTGGCAAGTTCCTTGATTGTAGAAGCACAAATTCATCTTTACATGAAAAGACAGAAACATCTTACATGTCCTTCTGTTGTAAGAAGTCGAGGTTGGGTTGAAAAACTTTTGGATTATTCCTTTAAAACTGTCTACTTAAACATTCCATACGAATCCTGCAAGAATTTGATTAGTCGATGTTTCCATGTGGAAAAGCCTGGCCGCGGGGTCATCCCGTACGCCAGCGAGCGCTCAGCCCAGATGAGAACAGCTGTTGTTTGTTCATTAAGTGCTTTCGGGGTGCGTGTCTCGTTATAACCCCCCCCACCCCCCCCCCCCCTCAACCTCGACGCTCAGCGTCTCCTCCTAATGAGCTTAATTAAGATTTCTCTTTCATATGTCTCCTCCGAGTGCACTCAGTTCGCCTATAGCACTCGTACTGCAAGGGGGAGAAAAACACCATTAGCATATTAGCATATCTAAAAGTATAATTGCAGACCTTTTGGAGTGAAAAGTGAAGACTTGTTTTTATTTATTTATTAATTTTTTTTAAATACTGATTTGTCTTCCTAGATTTGTCCATGGTTATGCTATATTTCTGCATGAGTGGACTGTGAAAATCTTGTGTGTTTACTATCCACGGGAGTGGTGCTGGTTCATTTGTGCATCTCTCGCTCTCTCTCTCACACACACACACACACACACACACACACACACACACAGACTCGCGCACACATTAAATTTTCCTCACTGTAATGAGCTGAATATCATGAATCGGATATGACTTGTGCTTCACTATTGATGAGATGTGCAAATTCAGTTCCATTACCCGTTTACCACTGATACCTGTCTCTCTCTTTGCTCACACGCGCACACACGCACACGCACACGCACACGCACACACACACACGCACACACACACACATTCATTTCCTGGCCGTTTAACCGATTCCCTTTCTGCCTGTGTGGCTGCAGGACGAATCCTGATGCAATTCCATGCTGCACAATATCAGCTTTTTATTTGCTAAAATACTCTTAGCCTTGTCTCCCTCTCCCTCACTACCACACACACACACACACACACACACACACACACACACACACACACACACAGGCTTCAGGGTGTGTAGCGGACGAATGTTGAACCCGAACAAAGCTTCCAGCCGCACCGAAGCCTGATACGTATGTAAAACTAAAGAAAGTGCCACATAAAAGGCTGCCATTTTGCCTGATATTTTATTTTGGTTGTGTAGCTGTGTGTGATGTCTGTTTCTGTCACTGTCTGTGTCTCTGTGTGTGTGTGTGTGTGTGTGTGTGTGTGTTTATGCATGCTGTAAAATTTGAACTTAGAAGCCTTTACTGGAAAGCGTTCCAGAGCAAACACGCTTGTTCACTAGGCCCACTTCACTTCAGCCAGCGGAGGCCTTTATGAGGCTTCGTGATATTATTCCAGATGACGTTATGATCATGTTTATGATCTGGATGATTGATTTTTTTCCCCCAAACGCAGGTGTTTTTATTGGCCGGGTTTAGGTTCGCTGCGATATAAGAGGAATAACACACTTGGGGCGGTGGTGTTACAGGAAAACAATCAGTCATGAAGTGGTGTGATGAAGTAGACTGCTGTTATGTAAAAGTTGATTATTTTCCAATAACTGCACGTGTTTTTAATTCCATTTATTCCTCGGCAATCCGTCGACATTTACAATCCTTACTAATTAAAGAATGACACTTCTCTTTCATCCTTTTTATCCAGTTATTGTTGCACATACTTTTACTTTTTATCCAGTTATTGTTGCATTTAATGTTTTATGAAACAAGTTCTCACTTATATTAATGAACAGTTGTTCCCTCATCAGCCTCTTTTTTTTTTTTTTTTCCTCATAAATCATAAAAAGCGCACGCTCCTCCTTCCTGAAGACTTTCCCATGTCGGAAAACCGTAACAAAGCTCTGAAGCTATTCCATAACCGCTACATAAACATCTTCTCACAGGAAACTTCACCATATCAATAATCACACACATTAATTTTTATGTATTGTTGTGTTTCTGTGGCGTGTCCTTCATACAAGTCACTACGAATGAGCTGTTACTATAGAAACGATAACGTATCCGAACAAGCACGTTAATATAGACCTGCGATTTTAGGGAAAATTCGTCAACACCTTCTGACCAATCAGAATCGAGAATTCAAATCAAGCTGTCGTAGCTATTAATGCTACAGTTCAACACTCCCAAACAGAAGGAGGAGTCTGCCTGGAAATGCCCAAGCACAGCCTAATCGATTGGACCGAATTCTTTCAGAAGGAGATCTCCACGGTTATTCTTTTTACACACTCTCACACATCAGGTTATGTAACCTGCGGAAACACAAACTGCCTTAAAAAAAAAAAAGAAAGAAAGAAAGAAAGAAAGAAAGAGAGGTTGACGGTTCCCCGAAGAACCCATCTTGAGAAAGGGGTATGAGAGTCTTCTGTTTATCCATCTTGAGGGTTTTTAGTACTTTAGTCTCTGAGTCAGTGAGGTATAAATCTAGGTCTCTCTCTCTCTCTCTCTCTCTCTCTCTCTCTCTCTCTCTCTCTCTCTCTCTGGGTCTTGCATCTTCGTCTCAGATGATACGTGGAGTTTTCACGAACCCTTTCCGTCTCCAGGATGTGACGTGTTGCGTAAGAGCAGCATTCGGCTTCCGTGTGAGATCAGTACTGTCAGGTTCTCTCAGCTCCTCCTCTCGACTCATCACGCCATCACCGCTCACGCTTCAGACGCGCCAGATTTCAGCTTTATGCTGTGGATTATTTAATCCTGTTTTATGGAAGGTGCTGAAAATGAGAGGAGAAAACACTGAAGTTGAGCTATCTGATTATACCTGCTTTTAGAAACCTTTTAGTGTGTGTGTGTGAGAGAGAGAGAGAGAGAGAGAGAGAGAGAGAGAGAGAGAGAGAGAGAGAGATTGAAACTGACAAGCTGGTGTGGAAGGAGTTAGATTCCGCCCCAATTATTAGTTGATTATTTTACGATTCCTGATTCCTGTATTCCTCTCACCCCACAGCAGTTTTCCTACACTGACACGTCATACTTTTTATCCATTTACAGTTGCATATAATGTTATGGAACATCCGTGGAATGGGATAAATCACTGTAAGGATTGGCGCGGGATTAGACTTGCTATAGCAGGTTCCGATCCATTTGAACGTTCCTGGGTTGACCCGGATATCAGAGATTTGGATCGGATCCAGACGAATGGGAAGGTATTGCAGATTGACGTGCAGTCAGACGGCGCCGGTCCGATTTCTCTTGGAATCTGGCGCTGTGGAACCTGTCCATCCTTCCTGAGTTTTTCCTCGCGAGTCCGGATCGTCAGCGCCCGTCATATGACTGATAGTTTGGTGCCAAACTCTGGTGCACTTCTCAGGGTGTCACATGTCTGACTGCCTCAATCTCTCGCTGTCACTTTCTCGCTTTATTTTTCTAACCCCTCCCCCCTGAAATTCATCACTGTATCTCTCTCTCTCTCTCTGTCTCTCTCTCTCTGTCTCTTCTTTTTCACATACTGACACAAAGCAGTCTGAGCCGCACAGATAAGCATATTTGCATGCGCACACACACCAGAAGGATATCATTGGCTCGGGGAGTCACGCTCCAGTTCTGACCCCGAAAGGTTCACAGGAAGTGACCTCGTCAGGGGGTGGGGTAATGATGGCGGAATGATAACTGTTTGGGTTTGGCTGTGACACAAAGATCGCTTCACACCGAATGCGTTTTATTCGCATCACCGTTCCAGTGATGGAAGGTCAAAGGTCACGGAGCCCCTACAGACACTTGAATTGAGAATGTGTGAGGAAAAACGACGCAGCAAGAAAGGAAACGTGTTCGTTTATTCGCAGAAAGTGAGCAGTGTGCAGTAGTATTACTGCGGACTTTAAACATCGACGGAGACTCGAAATAAACGCGCATCAACTGCACCATCACGGAGATGCAGAATCAAAGCCGCTAAGCGACAACGCGAACACGACAGAGGAGCGGAGCGCTTGACAATTCATGCTGAGTATGAAGAAATGTCATTACAGAAAGCAGGAGGGGACCTGAGATCAAATTCCGCTTTAATGCATTACACGGAAGAGAAGGTTTTATTCTTGAAATATTACCAGTAACATTAGGAGCAAACAGGAAAAAAAAAAAAAGGAATCTATTAAATTAGACAAGAGACCTTGAAAAAATAGTCTGAATGAACTGAAAGAAAGGAAGTACAGTCCCAGTTTAGCATCACGCTTTGCTGACTCGAGTCATAGTGTCAAGTCAAATTCTCATAATCCCCAAACAGCACGTTTCTCTGTGCCCACTACTGAGAACGAAGGAAAGAAAACGTGAAACAACTCTTTCATCAGATTTTATCTGATTTATCTATTAAAAAAAATTCAGTCATATTTCTCAGTTCACTTTGAAAGATCTTGAAGTTTAACCGAAATGTTTGACTGCCTGTGTGTGTGTGTGTGTGTGTGTGTGTGTGTGTGTGTGTGTGTGTGTGTGTATGACATTCACTCACCTTTTCATTTTTAATATTTACTCCTCTTTCCTCCATGCCTCCATTCCTGAGGATTCAGAACATCTTAATTTATAGCTTATTAAACACACTGCGTGATTAATGGCCTGGGTGTGTATGTATTTTTTTTGTAGCTGTTGTTGATTGTCTTTGTTTTTTATTACACTAGTGTGCGTGTGTGTGTGCACGTGTGTGTGTGTGTGTGTCCTGAGATTTAAATAAATGAAGAGGTAAATCTTTATAAACGTTCATAACTCTTCTTAGAGTGTCTTACTGTCTGATGAGGTGGAAGGTTTATTTGCTGTAGAGTGTGCGTGTGTGTGTGCGTGTGTGTGTGCGTGTGTGTATGCGTGTGTGTGCGTGTGTGTGTGTGTGTGTGTGTGTACATGGGCTGGGAGGATTGGCTCTGTCTCAGCTGATCAGTAGATGAACAGCACACTGTAACATTGGGATCAATCACGTATATAAGGAGGTTAAGAGGATAAGTCTATACACTGAAACACCACACGCTAACCTAATGCACATCTGTGTGTGTGTGTGTGTGTGTGTGTGTGTGTGTGTGTTGGGGGGAGGAGTGTTTCCGATAGAATCAGACAGGAATAGATGAATGTTCAAGGGGTTTGAGTGTCTAATCACCCTCTCTGACCTTTCTCTGTCCCTCTGACAGTAACGACTAGTGCTGATTTAAATCACATCCAGAAACTACCCAGAATGCTCTGCAAGCGCCACACACACACACACACACACACACACACACACACACACACCCTGATGTTATCATAGAGAGTACAGATGTAGGTGTGGAAACTGTGTGTGTGTTTGTGGTCTGTGTGGTTCTTAACTAAACTGATCATATCCAAAGGGTTTGGTCAACCTGTAGTGTGTGTGTGTGTGTGTGTGTGTGTGTGTGTGTGTGTGTGTGTGTGTATCAGTGTTCTAATATACTGTATCACCAGTTAAAAAAAAGTTTCCTGTACGCTTTCTTGTCACTGTGTCACTCTCTCAGTAGCAGATGGAGCTCTCCAAACTATTTTTCATCCTCTCACTCAGTCTAGCCATCCAAGCATTTTTCTTCTTCACTTTAATTTCCATCTTTCTTACTCGGGGACAGTTTCGTTCAGGTGTATTTCCTTCAGCAGTACATTTCCAGTACTTTTCAAATCACAACTCCATTTTTCCCCCCAATGTACTGCTTGCTAAACCGGCGCATATCTCACACACGTGCATGTACACGTGCCCACAATCGAAATGCTACGCTGTGAATTGAATATGGAAATATTGTAATGAGGTAAAGACACTTCAAAGGACTCCCTCATGAATATTCATATGTGTGTGAGGTTTATTTTCTTTTCTGGCATCTATCTAACGTTCTAACCTGACTGAGCTAGGCCTGGCCACATGGCTCCTGACATGCTGACTTTATGGAAACGGACAGGCGAAGAGCGAGCCCGTACCTTGCCAGGGAAATCAAAGGAAGCGTAACGAACACACACTCGCGCACACAAACATCTGGCCATGAGGGCGCCTCTTGTCACTACACGGGGCAGGAGAGAAGGGGTAAATCAAGTGATGCTGAAAGTTGAAACTGAATAAAAAGGAGAGATAGAAGGTCAGGAAGCTTGAGATTTGGAGCCTAATGATGCAAGTGAGCTTTTCGTCAGTAACTCCTCTGACTTTGTTTAGCTGTCTTCACAATCTCTGATCACACTCGTCCTTCCAGCTCTCTTTTTTTCCGCTGTACTCATCTCATTTCTGTGTGCGCACATGTCTGAGAGTGGTGGTCCTTTCAGGAAGTGGGTGTGTGTAGATAGTTTGGAGAGTATGGTACGATGTAGGGCAGGAAAGAGGGAAGAGGTGGAGTTGATGGGTGGAACAGGAGAACACCGATTAAAACAATAAACAGCTGGGGGAGAGAGGGAGAGTGAGAGTGAGGGCTTAGTTGGGATCTTGTAGCCAGAGGGTGAAGGTGGAGGAAAGAAGGAGACGGGATTTGGGGGGGAGAAAGGCAATATGGCAAGTTTTAAAAGTTTTCCATGAAAGGGGAATCAGTTTCAATGGTATGGAAGGAGTGAAAAATGGGAACGAGTTTCGTGAGTTGTGGAGGTGTTCCACAGGAGAGCTGGACATAGGAACCTTTGCAGGTCTGAATCGAACCTGAAAAGTGAACCAAGAATCGAAGGAGGCGATGGAATAAAGGACAGCAGTAAAGTTGGCTTTTTTGGGATATGGATTGCCTTGGAATCAACCTTACCTCTTGTCCTTAACACTACTAATTCCATCTGATGACGCCTTCATCGACGGTTCCCTCCTGGCCACTGCGCTGGCACCTCTGCTGTGTGGTGAGGAGCAGAACCCCACGGTCCTCGTCGACCCCCATACAGAGAGCCTTTCACTAGGCTAATTGAGCCTGAACGCCTGCCACAGGGGCACAGGAGACCAGGAACAGGGCACTTTCTGTATGCGGGAGTGTGTGGGGGAGAAACGTGTGCAAATCAAATCTGAGCAGACCAGGCACGATGGATCCGAACCTGTGGAACTTTTGAAAGCAGTGGATTTGGAGTAAAGGTGGAATTCTACCTCCAGAGCATCAAGGTCCATCTTTTCTGGATCTTTTGCCCCAGTATCCAGAATTTTCTGCCCTAAATTACTGGATCTTTTATCTTCACCGTCTCTTATTTTCTTCTTCAGGATTCCTTTACCCCAGGTTTCTCCAGGCTTTGAATTCTTTTGCTCCAGGCTTTTCTTCTTTGGGATTTTCTGTGGCAGGCTCCTGGATCTTTTGCATCCTTCTTTGGTATCTTTTATTTTTTCATCATTGAGGTTTCCCAAGATATTTGGATGTTCTACCCCAGGTTTTGGGATCTTCTGCCCCACACTTTGGAATGATTTGCCCTAGACTTCAGGATATTTTTCCCCTGGATTTTCTGTCTCAATTTTCTGGACCTTCTTGCCCAACATTTAAGGTCTTGTGTCTGAAGGGATTTGGGTTCATGGATGCCAGGCTTTGGGATCCTTTACCCCATTTTTTTCTGGATTATCTATTTTAGCTTTCTGGAAATTTTCCCTAGGATGTCAGATCTTTTGCCCTAAACATTTGGAGATCCTGCCCTAGACTTTGAGATCTTTTCTGCCAGTTTTTATTTCTTATGGATTTTCTATTCCAAATTTCTGGAAATTATTCCCCAGGGCTTTGGGATCTTTAGGTCTAGACTCTGGGATCTCTATCCCAGCTCGGCGGGGCAGCATGGCGGGGCAGCGCTGCTCTGTTGCCTCTTGGAGCATGGTGTTACCAACTAAACCACACACGTATTTGTAAATATAGTCAGAATAAGCTAAGACGCGCATGGGTAAGGATGGCCAGAATTTGTGGTAGTCCCACATGTCTCTTTGGTCCATCAAGTTTTTCCCGCTCATGAACTGGTTAGTTTCTCGGTGTGAACATAATTGGATGTAGGGACAATTTCTGTCATCGAGAGGAGGATAAAAAGGAGACGACATGATTGGCCTGAACTTTAGTCTTCAGGAGCTGCTGAAGAGGTTTGAGGAGGTACTTCCTTTGCATCCTTTTCAACTCGTAGGCAGAAGACGTGCTCTCTGTAATACATTGTTTTATATCACACGTTTAGCAACCGATCAGACTTAAGATGTTCTACGACATTGTAGCTGAAGGGTTGATGAAGATTCTTCAATAAACATCGAAATGTTATTGAGTGAAAATATGGCACCTTCATTTTTTCCATTCTGTAGAGCTTTCTATTTATGTCTCTATGCCCATCATTGTCTTTTTTCAGTTTCTCTTTTCGTGCCTTCCGTTCCCGTGTGTGTGTGTGTGTGTGTGTGTGTGTGTGTGTGTGTGCTTGAGGTAAGTCTGGTTAAATCGGAGGGAGCACAGTCATATCACTGGGGACCTATTACGCACCAGAAGCAATTATTTAACTTAATAAAGTCAGACGCTTTATTGTCTACTTTAATAGGTCATTCAGCCCGGAGCTTATGTGTGACGGCGTCTGATTCATGTGTGCCTGTGGTTTTATTTTTTTAAAGCTGTGTGTTCAACCATTTTATTCTGGTCACAGTAAAATCTTTCTTCATGAGCCTTTGACAAATAGCGAGCAGAAATGATGCTTCCTGTCTTGTCTTTCACCACTGCAGCTCTGGGAATACACATACACATAGCCAGTGAGCCTGACAAACACAGCTCTATAGCACAGTCTATCTCACGCACACACACACACACACACACACGCACGCACTCAAGCCAGGAGAGGTTTTACTCTGGCGTCAGTACTTGGGGAGTGTGTGTGTGTGTCTGCAAGGACTGACCAAAGCAATCTCTGGTCATTGATTAGCAGGACAGATTCCATTACTCAAACACTCAGACTTCCAGCTACACACCGAGAGAGAGGAAAAAGAGAGCGAGTCTCGGCTACGTCACGTAGGGGTGGGAGACATAACGAGCTAAAACATAATCGTGCTATTTTATTCTTCATATACCACAGTGAATGGCACATTGTGCTTTACTCTTTATCCTTTTCTTTTCACTCTTGAAGTTAATAAGACTTTCATAGCATGTGATGTTACCAAAAGAGCATGAATTCCACAATCCTGAAGATTTTCCCATTTCGGAAAAGCACTGGCACTAAAGACTCCTTCCATAAATGCTAAATAAACAAACTGTAACGTATAAATGATTCTGTTTTTCTCTCTTAAATAATAACACACAGCCAAAACCACTGGAGAGCTGCTATCAGACATCAGACTCGATATCATTTTTAACACATCGCGTACCCCCAGTGCTTTATTACAGTCCATATAATTATTACGTTTGTCCTTAATTATTTAACTGGACATGCGCTCTTGGCCTGGAGTTCAGGCTCCGATCCTTTAAGCTTGGGTTTACGCCAAGATTTATTGCTGAAGGCATGATTAAAAACGATTTTGTTCTCACAAGCAAACCCACCATAGATCACTGTAATTCAGCGCAAGGAATCCTCCATCGATCAGATCACAGAGGAGCGCGGAGGATTCACAAAATGACTCAATTCTACATCGAGTAATGGGTTAAGAATGAGTTAGCATCCAGGCGTTAAACTGCAAAAACGGATTACCAGGTCATTCGGGCTGCATTATACTTTACATTATGAGTGTGTGATTGTTGGATTTTGGACTTCAGAGGCGTGAATTGAGCTTTTTCTTTCTTACTGATTTCTTGTGAGACCTGAAAGCTGAAGGCAATAGATGTCTGTGTACCTGCATACCAATCCGTCATTTCCTGAGTGTGTGTTTGTGTGTTTGTGTGTGTGTGTGTGTGTGTGTGTGTGTGTGTGTGTGTGTGTGACTTAACCACTTTTACGCAGATTAGACTAATAAATGTGGCCTGAAATGCGAGCAAGAGTCCTTATCTCCGGTTTATAACCGATTTCCCTGTCTGGAGGAAAGACAGAGACGGAAAGACAGGAAGACAAACAGAATTGTGGGTTTCGGTAGTAAATATTCGCACTCCGTGGTCATTGCTGTCTCTCTGGTGGTAGGCTCGTTAATTGAGCATAAATGTGGCAGAAACGAGCACTTTCTGCATGAGCTGGAAAAGACCAAACCCCCTCTGTATGCTCAGCTCCTTCGACCTTTCAGTTTCTCTTTCTAGTACTGAATACAGACTTTTTTTATCCATTTATAGTTACAGTGAATGTTCTGAAACGTCCATACCAGAAGTTAGTTCCTGTTATCACTTAAGTTATGGCAGCTATAAAGAGTCTCTTTCTCTCCAGCCTCTCTTTTTTTTTATCTCTCTCTTAAAAAGTAGAGATTTCTTCTTCTTCTTCTTCTTCTTTGGGCTTTTCCCTTCAGGGGTCTCCACAGCGAATCATCACTCTCCACCTATCNNNCCTCCTCTTTGGCCTTCCTCTTCGCCTCCTGCCTGGCAGCTCCATGTCCAACATTCTTCTACCAATATACTCACTCTAGAAATAGATTCTAGATGTTCAATTAATAAATTAGAATTAAGTCAAATAATTTTTTTCTAGAGGAATCCAGGCACTCGTTAAGTGCTGGATCGCACTGCATGAAATTGAGATTATATAGAATATGTGATCTTACACAATCAAATATACGGTACGTCTGAGTGTGTGCTCTTTAGATATGTAAATATTAAGAACATCGTATACGTGTTAGAAACGTGAAATTCCTCCTGACGAGTACGTGTACGTGAGCACGTTGCCTCTCGGCTTTTTCTTTTAGAGATGGTTTGAAAGAAAACCTAAACATGTACATGCACATACTTACTGAAACCCAGGCTTTGATCTGAGATTAAGTGCCTTTTTGAGTGTGTGTGTGTGTGTGTGTGTGTGTGTGTGTGTGTGTGTGTGTGTGTGTGTTTGTAATTATCGGCGAGATTGCTTCCTGTTGCCTCTCCCCGTGGTTTTGTTTACCGTTTGATGTTGCACAATCAGGCCGTGATTGGTCTGTAATGAAACTGGTTGTCCAGTTTGTGGAGTCCAAGCCAGTTCATTTCATCTCTTATCTCTTTGTGCATGTGTGTGCATGTGTGTGTGTGTGTGTGTGTGTGTGTGTATGTGTATGTGTATGTGTGTGTGTGTGCGCACGTGTGTGTATATGTGTACATATATGTACTGATGTTACTTGGTTTGTAAATATTATTACAGATTGCTGTTTTGTTTTTTTTTTTATATTAAAATGTCCCTAATTCTGTGTGTGTGTGTGTGTGTGTGTGTGTGTGTGTGTGTGTGTGTTCAGGTTGAAGATATTTGTTGTAATATGCATAGAAAAGCCATATTGAAGGTGCACATTATAAATAATGAATATTTCTTGATTCTTGACTGTGCATGTACAAAATAAGAAAATTAGAAAGACCTGATCTTATAAATTGTAGCAAATGTGTAAGCATCTAAGCGTGTGTGTGTGTGTGTGTGTGTGTGTGTGTATATATATATGCTTAAGTGTGAATATCAGTAGCTTGTGAGTTAAAACGCCTGTCTGTGTGTGTAGGATATCCAGGCGGAGATCGACGCCCATAACGATGTGTTTAAGAGCGTGGACGGAAACAAGCTGAGGATGGTGAAGGCTCTGGGCAGTTCTGAGGAGGCTGTGTTCCTGCAGCAGAGGCTGGATGACATGAACCACCGCTGGAACGACCTCAAGGCCAAATCGGCCAACATACGGTCAGCACACACCGAGTGTAGAACACACAGTACAGACAAGATGAGGGTAGAGATGAAAATATATGTTAAAAAGAGGACTAGAGTGAGGGAAGAAAAGAGAGAGAGAGAGAGAGAGAGAGAGAGAGAGTGTGTGTGTGTGTGTGTGTGTGTGTGTGTGTGTGTGTGTGTGTGTGTGTGTGTTGGTGGGGGGCTACTGATGTGTGTTGAAAAGAGGACCTGGGTGTTTTATTATTTAACTCTCATTAGGGATGCTGCTATTGCTGCTATTGTTCAGTGCCATTACCACCAACGCATGCCGTACAGAAAGAAGGTGCTGTATGGAAATTATTCCAGCCACACTGAAGTGTTTGTATGAATGTATTGAGGTGTGTATGTGTGTGTGTGTGTGTAGGGCTCATCTGGAGGCCAGTGCTGAGCGATGGAGCAGGCTGCTGTCCATTCTCGAGGAGTTGTGGAGGTGGATCTGCCAGAAGGATGATGAGCTCACTAAACAGATGCCTATTGGAGGAGACGTGCCAACATTACTGCAGCAACACAACCACTGCTCGGTCAGTACACACACACACACACACACACACACACACACACACACACTGACCACCTGCTCCTGACCCTCTGGTCTAATCCCCTTTTCTAGACCCTGTGGTCCTGACCCTCTGGTCTGTTCTTTTTTCTAGACCCGCTGGTCTTCACTCTTTGGCGTAGTCCTTTTTTATAACCTTCTGGTCCGGACCCTGCTTCTTTGTCTAGAGTTTCTGGTCCTGACCCTTTGGTCTAGTCCCATTGTCTAGACCCCCTGGTCTTCATTCTTTGGTCNTAGATTTTCTGGTCCGGACCCTTTGGTCTAGTCCCATTGTCTAGACCCCCTGGTCTTCATTCTTTGGTCCAGACCCGTTGGTCCTGACCTTTGGTTTCCCCCTGCTTTGGTCTAGTCATTTCTTCTAGACCTACTGGTCGTGCTCCTGCTCCTTTGTCTAGATTTTCTGGTCCGGACCCTTTGGTCTAGTCCCATTGTCTAGACCCCCTGGTCTTCATTCTTTGGTCCAGACCCGCTGGTCCTGACCCTTGGTTTTTCCCCCTGCTTTAGTGTAGTCATTTCTTCTAGACCTTCTGGTCGTGCTCCTGCTCCTTTGTCTAGATCCTCTAGTCCTCACCCTCTAATCTAAACTCTCTTATTCTGACCTTCTTATCTAGTCCCTTTGTCTTGCTGCCTTACTGATATAGGCCCTGATGCACTGATGAAAGCCAATTCAAAAGCAGGCAGCCACATCTGAAACGATTCTTTGATCCTCTGCCGATATGGAGACTGTTCTTTTAGGAGGTTCTTTTAAGCTGAATAAGCATATTGTTTTTTTATTAATGCTGTACTGTATGTCATGGTTTTAAAGTCCTGGCTCAGCTACACCTCGGTGAATTACTAATCGCTGCATTCTTCAAATTAGAAATGAGCAAGCTCTTCGGAGCTCTTATTCCACTGTGGTGTGTTTAGGGACAAACTGAGAGCTATACAAAGAGCACGCAGCGCTGCATGCTAATCCTTCGGAGGCAAACTGTACGCAAACACAGACCCTCTCCACAGGGAATCATGGGAAGTGGAGGTCTTTGAGGCTGTAATTAGCCTGAGATAGTGTGAAAGCGCAAAGGACAATTTGGAGGGCTCTCTCCCTTTCTTCGCCGCTCTCTCCTTCTCTTCTTAATTCCTTTCTCTCTGTGACAGATTGAATAATGACCCCGAGGAGTTGAAAGAAGAAAGGATTGTGTGACTTTCTCTTTCTACCCTTCCTCGCCCTTCCTTGCTCGCTCTCCTTTGCTTTGTGTTTTAATAGTTTGTCTCTCAGCCGTGCGCCTGAGTGTGAATTTTGGGCGTAGCAATCCAAAGCGGCAGGGCGAACACGTCGCGGCCGATTAGCGCTGCAGTAGGAAATCTAGAAGTGTATAATGAGCGAGTGTGTGTGTGTGTGTGCTTTTGCACCGATAAGACTGGAGAGCTGCTGGAGTACGTCTGTGCCTGGGAGTGTGTAGAGAGGCTGCCACTTAGAGAAAGAGCATAAGCAAAACACTATGGAAGGATCAAGTAGCTTCAGGGCACAAAAGGGATAGTTAACCCGAGCACTAGAATGGTTAGATGTTACAAACTGCTAAAGCTTGTGTGTGTGTGTGTGTGTGTGTGTGTGTGTGTGTGTGTGTGTGTGTCTGAATTACAGACAAACACTTCTTGATTAAATAAGTAGACTAAAGCAATTAAATACAGCTGTGTATCTTTTAATGAATGAAATATTTTAGAAAGGTACAGCAAGATAATTATGGGGGAAACAGTCATTATAAAACTCCCTTTATTATGTTATTCACGTCAGAGGAGTTTGTCCTGTCGAGTGGTTACACACTCAATTACGCATATTAAATAATAAAAAAAAATCTGCCAATGGATTCCGCAGCAGCAGGTGATTCAGTAAGCTGTAAATCCACCCAGATCGATGCTAAGAATAGCACTGTGCTTGATGCATTCGCTTTATTTAACTTAAGGAGCTGTTAAAATCCTCCGTATGTTTACTGCTAGTCTGCATAACCAAGCAGGATCTCGCTTGCTGTGAGGGGAAACTGGGAGAAAGGGATTGCCTGAAACTCAGAAATATCAGACTTAAAGAAAAATGTTCGTAAAACAAATGTGTTGGTGCAGATTGATATTTTGATAAAAAAAAAAAAAAAAAAACGTAAATTGCTTTAAAAGGCAAATCAAATGAAAATTACTGTCTATTGACTGAGACCTTTTTTTTTTTTTTTGTAATGAATCTTTTTTCTAGAAAATATTTTTTAGGTCATGATGATGATAAAATCCTCCATGAAAACCTCTGAATTAATTTAAAACAACATGAGCATTGCATTAACACAACTAAAGAGGATAATAATTATAATAATAATAATAATAATAAAGTTTTTATAGAGTTTTTCATTGACTTAAAATGCAGCTTAGTGATAGATAGATAGATAGATAGATAGATAGATAGATAGATAGATAGACAGATAGATAGATAGATAGATAGATAAAAAGCAGCTAAAATAGCACCACAAAATAGACAAATAATAAAATACAATAAATAATAGCAGTGAAATAAAGAATTAAATAATATAGAATAAAACTGTATATGATTAAAAAAGTGTAAAAAAAAAAGGAATAAAAAGCACAATAAGATCAAAGTAGCATGCCAGTAAAAGTGAGGCTTTTAAATTTTAATTTTGTAAAATTTTTGTAAAAATTTTGTAAATAATTTTGTAAAATTTTTGTAAAAATTTCTAATAAATTTTTTTAATTTAGTTTTTTTTTTCCAGATAGATGGAGCCTAACAAATGCTTACTAGTGATGCATAAAACAAAAGCCTTCTTCGTCACACTTTTTAAGTATAGCCTTCGGTTTTATATGGACGAGGAAGTGCGTACACTCGGTCCCTCATGCTGTCATTTCTGAGGCAGGACACGAGGCAGAAAACTTCCATTTCTCCAGCGATCTCCTCACATATCCTTTTATTTCTTCTGTTTCAGTCATTACATCTCTTCCTCATATTCCCACAGAGCTCCTGACTTTCAGCACAGCACAATTGTAACCTTCCATCACTGGCAGTCGTAGGCCGTTTCCAGCGTGTGCTCCGAGTCTGCGTCACTGAGCCGAACCGCTGCACGCAGCCGCCAAAGTCACTTTGTCTTTATGGTTTCTGTCCCTGCGCTGTGCATCGTTAAGCAGGTCTCGAGCAGCAGTCGCCGATTTCAGGTGTTCAGCGCTGACACTTCGACAAAGACCTTCTTCCTCTGATGAAGATATCGCTTATAATCAGTTTTATTAATCACGCTTTCAATTATCCAATAAAGCGCCTCCATTTGTGGTGCCATAATTAAGATCATCAATCAGCGTTTATTTAATCACGGCTGTGTCGGGTGTAATTCAAGGCCCTAATTAATTTATATCAGACAGAAGGAGGGATTTTGACATCCTAAAAGATGATTCTGCTGTTTCCTCTGACAGGCTGAGTGTGGCTTATCAATATTTAACACACTCACACAGTTTTAGGCTTCTTAAAACAATAAATTTCATCATAAATATTTTATGCAGCAAGTCTCATTCAGGGACACTGTCGTTGAGCAAAAGCCCCTAAACCATCACTGTATTCAAAACCTCTTTCACCATAACGAGCAACAAAATTTGTCTTGCTTTATGGTACCTTGGTCCCTCCTACTAGCCACAAGCACTGTTGAATTCAGCAGTCTGATTCGCTGCTTACGTTTCGCAGTAGCGGTGGCCGTCATCATTAGCTTATTGTTTCTATGGTAACAACTTACACAGGGTTTCCGTAATCTAAGACTAATAAACATTGTTTAACAAGATATTGATATGGCGTTTTCTTTAAAGAGACGTCTAACATTTTATGGAAGGAGTCAGAGGTAAAGCTGGAGCTTTTTGACTGGAGTTGACACTTTGCTGTTTCTCAGTAGCTATGAACAGAAGCAAACACCAAAGCAAATGTCGTATTTAACGTTAGACTGTAATGTAGAGAAACCTGAACTGTACCGCCGAATGGAAACTGAAAACGGAAATGCATCATGGCATCAAATGCAAGGAGTCCGTTCCTTTAGAAGTTTGGGCGGGGACGGTCTGGTTCGGTCTGGTTCGGTCTGGTTCGGTCTGGACATGGGTGGTGGATCCGGGACATTTCAAACCGCGCAAACATGACACGCCAAGGGCTCAAGGAGTTGGAAAACCTCCAGGAAATTTTCAGGATGATTAGCTTCATTGCCTGGGATGGATTTGCGATGAAGCTCAACTTCTCAGGAAGGAAAATCTATAAGAAGAAGGTTCGTGACCTTTGTATCGTAAATGGATGTTACAGTATTGTCAGATTTGTGAGGCGAATGAGCCCCAGAACATTAGGCAGAACATTAGCTTGTTGTGCCAAATTAACCCAAGAACATTAGACTGGAAAGACTGACAGTGGATCATCTCGTCTTGTTTGGTCCTGAATCATGAAAACTGACTGTAGATCAGCCTGTCTGCTGATCTCGTTAGCTTTATACCCCTCAGATAAACGGAGTCACTCCTGTGTATTGCTGATTGCTTTGCACTCATTGGAGCTGCTTCCTGCAGGACAGTATAATATATGAGCCAAATTCATCTAGCCTTAGTACCTGCCTTTATTCACTGCCTTGGATAGAAATAATGACCCTACTTTGGCTCTAACGGAAAAAATCACTCTTCTTTTCAGGGCTTTGAAGAAGTTGTACGTCCATCTCTATTATCTGATCAATAAAAAGTCAGTGAGGCGGCTGAGGTTGAAAATTGTTTACTGTATCGGCTAAAGTAAGGGTCATCATTTTTAAAGTTCTTTATTTGCCAGATACATATTACTTACAAGTAATGCAGTGAAAGGTTTTTCCTTAGTATCTATAATAGTGTACTATTTCCTTAGTAAAGTATCCATAATTCTGCTTTACGTAGCTTTCTTAGCTCAGTCGTATTGAAAAAGGGGCCGCTTCTGTACACAGGGGTTGAGTTCAGCCGATTGTTATGTCTAAGTTGGGATGTTTATGGCTTTGTATTAGTTACTGTGTATGTTCTGTGTATTTGTTGTCTTGCACTCGTCTCACACTGTTGTCCATGGTCCTGGAAAAAAAATGACATCTCATTCCACTGTATACAAGCTATATAGAAAAATGTCAGTATATCCCACTTGACCTGACTTGGGTTCTTCAGCGGGCTTTTCAGAGTAGTGCGTTGTTAAAATGTGGAGTTCGTGTGGTTTGGTAAAAGCTGCTATAAAGGGTTCAGGCTTTAGCGAATTAGCGATTCTTAAGCAGGGAAAAAGAGTGGACAGGCCGTCTTAGCAAAGGTGAGGTCGTTACGGAAAAGTAATATTGACATAAAACGTACCCGGTAGCTAAAGATGTTCATCGATAAATGAAATTGATAAAATATGGTTCCACGAAAATTTAACAGCTTAGACTAACCAGTCTTCATGTTCAGAATTGTCCATAACAGCAGTAGTTCCAGCTACAAAGCAGATCACGGGTTTATATAAACGTGCTCGCTCTAATACGCTAACAAGTTGATCACTTGTATGGTGGACGCTCCATTGTCCAAGACTAATATTATACAGATTCAAAATTATTATTGATATGGTGAAGGAGGCATTTTTTGGAAGGAGTCTCCAGTGTCAGCACTTTGTAACAATCCGAGCTAAGGCTGTAACTTTACGTTTTCCACCACAGGAAGGTCTTCAGGATGGAGGATATCGCATTTTAACTTCTTGAGTGAGAGAATGACTTTTTATAACGGCTATAACATAAGTGACAGTATTAACTATAAATAGATAAAAAAGTATGTAATTTCTTAATAAATAAAAAATATACAATATGCATAGAATATGTAAAAACAGTTTTCTCGGAGCACAATTGACTCAAGGTTACTGCGCTACGAGCGAGTCACAGGAAAGCCTTGACTGTCGAACAGCATTTTCTGGGTTCTGTTAAGTGAACAGAAATAAACGAGTGCCATTCTCAGTCAGCGTTGTCCAGGTCAGGGTCTGCTGGATCCTCATCACCTATTTTATCTCACCCGGTTTACCTCAGCCAGCTTTGGCATTTCTGCTAATGTCGTCATGTTGGAGGGAGCTGAGGAGACACCGTGACTGCGCTGCTTGAATTTTAAGCATCTCTAGGAAGCAACAGTAAAAAAAAAAAAAGCTGGTGTCTTTCCACTTTTCTGTCACAAGGCTGAGCAAGTCTTATCCTCGCATTCCATGTGACATTGCCCTGTCTAATGGCTGCCATTTTGAGGAGTGAATGCTACTATGTTGGTGAGTATGTGCTTTCACTACATACAATACATCGTCAACAAGCGGCAGTGCAAGCAGCAGATCCTCATTGTCCTACTGCCTTGTAGCTATCAGTTAGCTAGCTATGTTATACGATAACCCGCGTATGACTTTTTTCGGACCGAATTAGTAGCTTTGCAGCACAATGTACATATAACTTAAATTACTCACCTTACAATCTTTGTTAGCTAGCTAGCTATGTTATTGGACAACTGATAAATGTATCTCGGCAGCAAGTATCGCTAACGTTAATAAAAGCTAGTCAGAAGGTTTTTTTAAAAATTTTAAATCGATGCATTAAAAATGTCGGCTTGTAGCTATCAGTTAGCTAGCTATGTTATACGATAACCCGCGTATGACTTTTTTTGGGACCGAATTACTAGCTTTGCAGCACAACGTAAATATAACTTAAATTACTCACCTTACAATCTTTGTTAGCTAGCTAGCTATGTTATTGGACAACTGAAAAATGTCTCGGCAGCAAGTATCGCTAACGTTAATAAAAGCTAGTCAGAAGTTTTTTTTTTAATTTTAAATCGATGCATTAAAAATGTCGGCTTGTAGCTATCAGTTAGCTAGCTATGTTATACGATAACCCGCGTATGACTTTTTTCGGATCGAATTACTAGCTTTGCTGCACAACGTAAATATAACTTAAATTACTCACCTTACAATCTTTGTTAGCTAGCTAGCTATGTTATTGGACAACTGATAAATGTATCTCGGCAGCAAGTATCGCTAACGTTAATAAAGGTTAGCCAGAAGTTGCGTTTTAAATCGATGCATTAAAAATGTCAGCTAGCTATGTTTCTTACCTAGCTTAATGGACTTGAGCTACATTTTTGGTAGAATTGTAGAACAACTTAGAACATTTTCGGAAAGTGTGATGGCTTAAATGAAGACAATCTGCTACAAATGTTATGGCACAGTTATATCCCAGTCTTCTGCTACCTACTGGCTCTGTGTTAAATGTGAATTTTCTTACGTCACACAAGAGTCCTCCATGAACCACTGAAAACTGAACGCTCTTCCACACTCCGACTGCAAATCACGTTTGGCTTCGCGTCTATAAAAAGCCTCCTCATAAACAGCTCACTGCTGTGTTTTCTCTCTCCTGTTTCTATTATCTCTTCTTATGTCTCATTTCCTCTCTTTCTCAGAGACAAACAAAAGCCAGTGAAAAGACAATAGCCTTTTTTTTCTGTCTCTTTCTATATTAAACCTTTGATGATGGCGTTTGGCTTCCTCTAAAGCTCGAGAGTGAGCACATTCAGTGTTTGCTCCTTTGTCACATCCCACATGAGACACTGAGGTGAAAGTATACCTCTGTTTGTCTTGTGAATTCATCCCCCTCTCCTTTCATCACTCTGAGCTGAGCGCTGATATAACACCCTCTTCCAAGAGAGATGGTGGGGGGGGAAAAAGCCTTTTGATGGCAAGTTAACATGATTTGATTTTGAGTAATGGAAAACATTTTTGTTGCCTGAACAATTCTTTTAAGCAGGTTCTCAAAGATCAAGTATGAAAGGTCGTTAAATGTTAATAACGGCTGCTTGTGGAGCACTGAAGAGACGTTTCAGTAGCGTTTTCTGTGAAGGTCATATTTATAGTGAGCTATGAACACATTTTTATCATGTTATAATGCATTCATAAGGCATTAAACCCATTGTTATGATTATTTATGAAAATGCATTAAGCATTATAGCTAGACTTATTATGCCTTATGAATTAACCAAACGTATTATAAGTAGTGTTCATAACACGGAATAGCGACAATACCAAAAATGCAAACCATCCATAATACATAGTGCGTTATGAGACCATGTCTCGATTTTTACTCAAATGCCTTTTCATGAAATTCTAAAAACGTTTAAAAATGCCTAATGACTGCATAATACCATGTTATTAATGCATCCATAGGTGATTATACTGTATACTTGGCCTTCATAGGAAGTGTACCGAAATTTCTTTTAACAAGCCGTGTATTGTATTGTATTGTACAATCCTTTTAATCCCGTCTCGGCTTTGCCTCTTATCAAGGCAGGATAGTTTACGTGAACTCAACCGTTTTCCCTTTTCAAAAATTGTTTCACCCTCATAACGTTCTGGTTTAAACGACAGCCAGTCGATAGAAAGGAGACAGACGACACTTGTTGCTATTGCCATAACAACAACAAATGGAGGCACCGGTGTGTTTTTTTATGAGGACAAATAATGGATGTGTGTCTTTCCTGTCTGTAGACTCTGTAGTAAAGCCATATTGTTTTTTTTGTTTGTTTTGTTTTTCTCTCTCTGACTGTCTGAGCAGGTGAGAATGGTGTGTAGTTGTACTACAAAAAAAGTGAATGTGTTATGGTTTGTTTTCTCAGACACCATTTGACGTATAGGGATTGAGGCAGTAGAGACAAAACACTGTAGTTAGTGTGTGTTTGGAGCTTTGTATGTTGATGCGACTAGCGGGAGAGACGGACAAATCGCAGGGGTGTCATCGACGTTACTGTCCTCACAGTGCGACACACACTCATTATCCACGTCACAGTATAACGTGAACCAATTTTACTAGAGCCTTCTTCTTTACTGTATAAATTTGTACACTTCTTTTGCAGATTTTTTTATAGTAGTCAGTGCACAGCTGACATTACTCCAAGGATATGTCCAAAAAAACTTGCCAAAAAACAATGAAACGTGTCAAAAAACCTAAATGGTGTCTGTCTCAGCTGCGAATATATATCAAATATCTAATAAAAGCAAATTTATATTACCTCAGTAATGCAAAGTAAGAATTGTAATCAATTCTCTCAATAGTTTGAAATACTGAGAGAGCATTTCAAGAAATTTCGTACAACAACAGGTTTTATTTTGATCTAAAATGGCTGAAACGTGCTTGCAAGAAATTTAATACCTGCCCTTCAGTCGTATTCACTATGCAAAACCTGAATTTCACTGAGTTACATTTAAATGTGTAGATTTATACTGGAAGGATAAACGTAATTGAGTAATATGTAAAGACAGAAATGTGCTTCTGCCTCACTAACTCTGTGGTACATTTGGCTGAAGCTTAAGTGGTGTGCTCTGAATATGTAGCGTACTACCTAGGGTGTGCAACGGCATTAGATAGCGTGTGTAAGTAGAGAATAGAAATTCATTCAGGACTCGGGCATGAATTTTGATAAATTCCATCTCGGATGGTGTCTCTGGATTTTGAGGATTTTATTTTGCACACGGCATTTTAGCATTTTTAGCTTTAAGAAGAGGAATATTGACAATGTCGTCTCTCGTGCTGTAAACCTTAAAAATTAAATCCATTAAATTTTACTTTATTTTGTTCCGATAATCAAGAAAAATATAGTACGAAGATGAAATGTGAGTCTGAAACAGGAGAACGGGAAGCATGTGGCGACTCGTCGATCTCATTTACACCGTCTTTATTAACTTTTGGGCTCATTTACACCTTTTAGCGGCTTGTCTGCTTTCATGATTTAATCAGCTCTGATCCTCGACTGGTGCCGTTACTATGGAGCCAATTAGATTGGAGTGCAGCTCGATCGCTTTCCGTCTCTACAATAAAGCCCGGAAATGTTTAAGGTCATCGTGATTTGGTTTTTCATCCTCTCTCTACAGTCTTTCACCTGGTGTATAATTACAGGATTTTCATCTCTTCTCTCACGCTGAATCATTTTGCCTTGTTTTGAGTGTGTGAACTGACTAGTACCATTTTTCTACCTGGTATTTTAGATAATTTCTCTCTGGCCCACTTCAAAAATGATTCATTTGACCATTCAGATTAGTTGGATCGTTGTATGTTCAGTGTAGTGGACTGTTTGGGCAAATGGAATGGTTTGAACTACACACATCTGTTTACATTTCTCCATCATTCCTCTCCAAATCATTTTTCAACATGATACCATTTCATACAAGGAGTAAACAGAGTAAACCATGAAAGCAATGAGCTTTTTCACTCTTCTCGTTTTTGTTTTCAGGCTCTGAGGGCAGAGCTAAAGGAGAGGGAGCACGTCGTGGTCAGCACGTTGGACCAGGCGCGCATGTTCCTGGCTGATCAGCCGATCGAGGGGCCTGAAGAACCGCGCAAGAACCTGCAGCCAAAAACAGGTGAGAGCTTCATCTATACCAGGGGTGTAGTCTAGCTACATAAAATTGCTTGATTATAAAGGAACCAACATGACTGAATGAATTTTGATTAGCAGCACACACTCTGTTTTGAAGTTTACACATCTTTTTTAAAGTCATGTCATCAGTACACTTTTTAGACCAGATAAATAAAATGAAAAGTTTGCGAAAGTTTGTGAAATCTCTCTCCTTTCTAAGCTAACATCTCTAGCCCTGTAGCTAGCGTCTGGACTGATGAGATGCCTTAAGCTAAATAATGACCATAAATGCATGTGATTGGATAAACCACAACAGATGATCTGCTACAGAAGCTATGATGGTTCTTTTCGTGAAAACTAGCCAGGTTTTGTTTGTTTAATTATGTTTTAGACGTTCTGCTGAAATACTTTGCTGGATCCGTCTCAGGTTGATGACCTCTGAAGATCTAACCACATCCCAGCCAATGTAAGTGGGTCAAGGACTGACGAAACTTATCTTAATCTTTTTAACCAGAGTGTCTAGCAAACATTTATTCACAGATTAGCACTAAGCCTAGCCAGTGTGGTTTTTATACTTTTAAACCTGGACGGTTTATGCAGATAGGGTTAAAATTCAGTAGTGGCTGGGTTTATCTGATCACAGAAAGATGCGAAATGAGTAAAACGACGGCTTGGTTATAGAACCTGTAAAACTCTTTGGGACAGAAGATTTGCTGACCTTCGAAAACCTCTTCGAGAAATCGTATTTCTAGCCACTCTTTATCAGAGATGCTGTTCCAGGCCTGAGACGGAGCGCTCTGACTGGCTAAAAGCAGCAGATTGTTGGTGAAACTTTAAAAAAAAAACGATGCGTCTGGCATGTGAACCCAGACATAAATATTTTATCTGGGTTGCAGTGGCTGGTAGGTATGTGCTGGCTTTTCACCCTTTGATCTGCCACTTCGAAGGACACACATCACACACGCTTGGGGTGTGTACACTCTGGTTTTGACAGTCTCTCAGGGTGAAGTGTTTGATGTAACTTTAGTCGAGCATGTGATGGGTCTTGGGATTTTTGCTGTCTGTACTCGTGGAGCCCTGCTGAGGAGAACCAGCACAGCTCTCTGGACACGCTCTCAGGGACGTGTCAGATAACGCTGCGAGTGTGTGTGTGTGAATGTGTGTGCATGGAAATGAGAGACGACGCACCTTATCTGTCACATAGATGTGGGATGTTTCAGATGTTTTGTTGTTCTGCTTTGCAGCAAGGCCCCAACTTTGCCTTTGATTAATGATGTAGTGTTTGAATGAGAAATATATATCAAAATTAGCTTTCTAACAGTATTCATTATAAGGTATAAATAACAGTTTTCTAAGCAATTAGTGGACTGCACACGTACAGGCATCTAATTATTTGCTGCACTGAAAAAAAAAAAAAATTTACAGTGTAAAGTCCGTCTCCATTCGAAAAATGTTTGAAGACTCGACTTAGTCGTAACTCGCGAATACAGAAATTGGGACAGTAGACAGGGCTTATAAGGTCAAGACTTTGGGGATGTGGTGTGCAATAGGTTTTCTGCAAGGGCAAGCGTTTTGTGTATAAATTGGGATGACGTAACTCTGTTTATAAGGCTTTTACAATCAAAGTTACTCCCATTTTGATGGACTTTGGCACAATCAGTCTTTTCCCTTCACAGGCAAAACCTAAGTTCAAATTTAGTTCAAGTAAAAGTTTACTTTAGATCAACTTTAGTGGTCTTTTGATGCTTTGTCCAACAAAAGCACAGATAGCTTGCAAGCAACCGCTCAGACAGGTTGCCAAGCAAAGTAGATTTCTCATAAACGTTCCGACTTGGTGTTGGACAAGTTCTTCCTCTACTTCAGTCTCAGTAAATTAATAGTCAAAACTCCAGAAACTAAATGTCCTTAAGTCCTCAAACTCCGTAAAAAGGTAGTATTCTTGAAAAAGTCTTTGAGTTCTTGAAAACTATAAAACCATCCTGAACATTTTTTAAAAGAACATTGGAACATTAGGCTCATTTTCCATGGAGGATCTTTTATTGGAACTCCGTAATTGTAGGTTTGATTCCACTGGTGAAACTTTTACAGGAGATTGCAAACTATAGGCATTTGCCATTGGAGGAAGCTTTGGCATGTTTCCACCTAAGAAGATTTTACACTAACTCATGAACTATGCACATGTTTCCATCATAGAAACTTTTACAGAAGCTTGTAGGCAGGTTTCCACC